>MU226199.1:419859-477058 GCA_018584345.1 Thuja plicata
GGTGTTTTTTTTTTCTTGTTTTTTTTCATTTATCTCAGAAACACCAGAACACTCAAAAACACAAAACACAAACTCTTATGCATCTTCTATCTAGTTTTGAAAGATAACTAATAATTAAACTGTCAAAGCAGTGTAACATGGCAGATTTAGTATCAGTTGAGCTTCTCACTCCATATACTTTCCATTTGTGGAAATCTTGTATGACTTAACTTCTCGGGTCACGAGGGTTATGGTCTTGTTTGGACACCATTCAACCAGTTTTGACTTGTCCTTATGAATTCATGCAACATAGGAATAGGATGGATGAGACCATGGGTGCAATTTCTATGCATGTTTCAGAAAGTTTACTCTTTCATATTGATAGTTTTAATACTCCTCTTGATATGTGGGAGAAGTTTCAGACTCTCTTTGGGACAGTCTATGAGTTTAGGGCACTTCAGATTGAGGCAGAATTGACAGTTTTGGGTCCCGAGTCATTTCCTTCTATTCAAGATTTTTTGATGAAATTAAAATCTATCGAGTCTATCTTACACGGTTTTAGAAGGAATAAGATAGATAAAGAGTGCATTTACCTGATTCTTTCTAAGCTTTGTGATCCCTTTCAGATATTTTATTCTACGTTCCATTCTACCATGAATGCTTTGGGTCAAAGATTTACCATGCCTATATTTGATGTGTTCTGTGATCATTTTCCACGTGAGCAGGTGAAACTAACTCAACTTGATTCTCTCAAAGGATCAAAGAACCAAGCATTGGTTTCCCAAACATTTAATGGGAAGGAGGAGTAGAAACATAAGTCACATACCACAGAGACTAGGAAGGATTCTAGTTCTAAGCACTCCCTTGGCCCACCTTCTCTTAAGGGGGAAAAATTAAAGATAGAAAGATCTATGTGCACTTATTGTAAAAATCCCAGTCATGATGAGTCTCATTTCTATGAGAAGAAGATAGATGAATATGCAAAACAAATTTCTGATTTGACAACTCTTCTTAGGAAGAGAAACATTGATTCTTCTTCTTCATCATCATTCCAAATAGATGGACAAGACAAAGGAAATGATCATGCAGTGTGTGCAACCGCTGGTCCATGCTCTTCTAGATGGCTGTTGGATTTAGGTGCTTCACACCATATGAAATCTTCTCAAGATTTATTCTCTTCTTTTGAGGCTTCTCCTACCCCACACATTTTGATGGGGAATAACATTGTTATGACTATATGTGGGAAAGGTTCTATTGACATTGATGATGGTGCATTCAATGATGTACTATGTGTTCCATCTTTGTCCTCTAACCTTCTCTCTATTTATCATATTACTCACAATGGGACAAGGAATATAGTTGAGTTCACACGAGATTCAGCGCACATTAGAAATAGTGAGACATGCAATATTGTTGCAACATGGATAGTTGATCATGCATTCTACTTGTACACTTTCTCTCATTTTGGTCCACCATCTCCATTGTTGGAGACTAGATTTTTTTTTTCACGAGAGCCTATTAACGTGAAGTCGGGTCACTTGAACTTATGTGTTGTTCTTAAGACCAGTGTTGTGACTTCTACACCTCCACCTCTTATTGAGTTTACATATGTTCAAAAAGATTCATTCATAATTTCCTGACATTATCGCTCCATGTATCGAACCACCTACTACAGTTTTTGAGGACATATTAAAGGATATTCATCTCCTCTTAGATGATAGATTCAACACATCTGTTATCCCACCTTCATTGGAGATTCCATTATAGGATTCTCATGCGTTCTCTTTTGAGCATTATCTAGGCCTTCCAGTTTTATCCCACATTTAGTGGTTTCCTCTTCTTTTTCAATTGCCTTTGTTTCTTTTGCATTGGAGCCACATTGGTATGATCATCGACACAGGGGTTCTATAATTTTTTTATTTAATTAATTAATTTTTTTTTTTTTTGGGGGGGGGGGGNTTTGGAGTCTCGATCCTCTGTCATGGGGGGTTGGTTGTACCTATGATTTTGAGAGATTCTCTTGAGACATTGCATTTCTGCATGCTTTTTCCATCTCTTTTTGGAGTAGAGTTTTCCCCATGTGGTTTTCTCTATTTCTTCTCTTTACAGAGATTTTTTGTACTTAGTACCTGAATATGCCATGTTGTCTGGACCCATTTCCTGCTTTCAGTAGTTGTTTCTAGGTTTTAGCTACTCCTTAATTTTATCTTAAGTGGGGGGGGGTGGTTAGATTAATAAGATATTTTACTTATTAATTAAATCATTTTTATTTAATTATTAAGTTACTTATTATCTCTAGTTTACTTAAGCTAAACCTTAGGCATATAATAATGAATTCTTTTATTAATTATTATCATACAACCTAAGTTTCTTGCTTTTAGGGTTTTGATCACCTTTATAAGGTTTTGATCTCATTGTATTTTTTAATTCCCTCTCTAAATGAATATTTCATCTTTCAGATCATTCTTTGTTGTGTCTCAATTCTTTTCTTTTGTGACAGGTTTTTTCTATAGTGGATCTTGGTGACAAAATTCTATAAATTATAATAGAATTCATATAGGAATCCATCACAACCAGGTTCCTTTTCATCTGCCATGGAGGAAATAACTTCCTTAATATCCTCAAGGGTTAACAATTGAATGCAAAATACCTTCTGATAATCTAAAAGTCGAGAAGGGACAATTGGAAGACATGCCTTTTGGATTTTTATCTAGCAAGGGAATTTGTCTGCGTAGTGAACAACTTCTTATAATGTTTGACAAAGGCTTGAAGAATGTATGGTAGCTCAGAGATCACCGATTGACCTTCTTTGATTTGTTTGATGCAAGGAGAGGAATGAAGAGCTCTAAGATCAAGGAAAAACTCTTTAGAAGCTCGATCACCCACCTTAAACCAATGAAGTCAACCTTAATCTGAGCTCCTCTAGCAATATAATGATTTTCAACTTGATTTTAATAATAGAGCTAAGAAAACCTAACTTGAAAGTCATAGAAAAAAGGGTTTGAATCTAAAGCTTCAGAGGCAACATGTAGATCTTTGGTGGTTTCATCAGAGGACCACAAGTGATACATGACCATTTATCTTCCATAAATGTGAAAAAAATGTATAGTGCAAGAAATGATATCATTCAACCACACAATCCAACTAGTTGGCTGAGTGGTTTTGGGCTCAAGATTCCAAACATGTTGAATGAGGGCCATTGTGGGCTAATAATTCAATAATAACATATTAAAAACAATTGTGTTTTGGATGGACACATATGAGTTGTATGTCATTCAATGCTAAACTTGATGGGATAGGGGTTTGACAAAGTGACCTCACAAAAGGTAAAATTGGTAATTCTTGATTTTCACCGAAGGAGAAAAAATATTAAGTCAAGATCATTGCATGATCAAGCCTCTTAAAAATTACGTAAGGTCCAGCTCAAAAATTACACTAGGTGTGCCAGACACAATGGAAATGACAACAATTGACATTGGGGTAAAAAAGGCCAAATTTATTATGCACGTAAAAGTAGGCCTCACATTCACCAGTTGTCCATCGAAAATGAAGAATACTATATTTTTCAGAATCCACTTCAACCATATTGAAATCCCTAGACATAACCCAAGTTACAGGTGACAATGAATCAACTATCCATAACCACAACTGAGATCTGTCAACAACATCATTGGGAGCATAAACATTAATGATCTCAAAAGAGTGATTGTCGACTGACATGAGTATCCAAACTACTCTCCGCATAGGATCTGACCCATGATTAACAATGAAAGAATGAAAACAAGGAGAAATGAGAGTAACAACTCCTCCTATACTAGCTTCATTTTGAGAGGGAAAAAATATGCTATTTGAACAAATAACACAACATGCAACAGTTAGCATGAAAGATGCAATTTTAACTTCTTGAAGATAGAAAACATCAATGCTAGGAAATCTTTGGCAAGTATCCCTAATGGAATACTTCCTGGTGAGGTTAGTTAGACCTCATAGATTCCTTCAGATGTAATTCATTGGTAAAATGCCTACATATCATGCTCATCCCCAAGAGAGGAGAAGTTATTCTACAAAAAAAAATAGGTTGGCTGAAAACTAGGGTAAAATTCCCCTAGAATCACTTAGCATATTTTTGGACCTTAGTCACCAAATTCTTTATGTGTAGGTGGGTTGCGAGAGTGGCACAAAGAAGAGGGCTAAGTAGAAACTAGCAAAGCTTATTGAGAAGTGTGAACCCACATAGAATGGGAGCCACTCTCAACTAAACTTTTCCCAACTTCAGGGTTTGAAACCCCAAAGTCTCCTAGTTGTTTCTTTTTTTTTGACTTAGGTTGGGTCATTTCTTGAGCTTGTAGCAGCAAATTAGCTGCATTTGGCTACTTTTGAGTAAAAGCTAGGGTGAGTTTGCCTTTGAGAACCACCGTTGTCAATCCTTCATCAGTTTTAGCAGGCTCGAAAGAGTGAGGAGGGGAAGACTCCTTTTGTGGAGACTTTGTCCTAGGAGTAGCAAGAGGGTAATCTTTAATCTTGTGCCCAGAGGATTGATACTGATAGAAAGTGTTGGGAAGATTCAAATAGAGCACTTGTTGAGAGAAAAATTGGTCACCCACTTGAATATTAATGGTCTCTTTGAGACCGCAAGATAGATCGACTTCAATACAAACCCTTTTTTTGGGATGAGAATGAAAAAAATGGTATGGTTCCATGCAAACCACCCTGCGAAGGGTTTGGGCAATAGTTTGTAGGAAAAACCAACATGACAAGGGAAGACCCATAAACTCTATCCAAATAGGGACTTTAAGATTTTTCTCATCCGAGACTGCGAGGTTGAGGTTGTACCATGTGAAAAACCTTCAAAATGAATTTGCGAAGCTATTTTTTTGGAGGTGCCATGATCGCCCATCTTCAAAACTCCAATGCCAACATCCACTATTGGGTTGAAGTTGGCTAGAGCCATTATAAAACTAAAAATCCCGCGGTAAAATAATTATTCACCTTTTTTAAAAGTAACCTCTTCTAAAATAAATAAAATATTTATTTTATTTATTAATTTCATGCACACGCGTTAAATGTTTTATTTAATTCATTCCCATTTCTTCTCTCATGCACACAAAATTAAATAATCTTTATTATTTAATTAAATAATCTTCTTGATTCTTGTCACCCACAATTAAATAATTATTTTAATTAGTTAACTAAGTCTTCTCTAATTAAATAAATTCTTTAATTTATTTAATTAAATCATTTCTTCTAGTCTTCTATAATTAATTAATTAATTTAGTTATTTAATTGTCTAATACTCTTCTAAATTTAATTAAATGGTTTTAATCGTTTAATTGATTCCTTTTCACCAATTTTAATTAAATGAGACTTATTATTTAATTAAATTAACATTTCTTGTTCTTGTCATCACAATTAAATAATTATTTTAATTATTTAATTTCTAATGATTTCTTCTATTATTAAATAAATGGAAATTTTATTTTATTATTTCATTTGTACAATGCCAGTTAAGTCTTCTAAAAATAAATAATGTTTTAAATTTATTTATTTTCCCTCATGCACAGTTAAATAATTTGTTGTGGGTCCACAACACACGCCCCATTTTTTTGGCCACTTGGCCATGGGGACCCCCTTTTCTTCTTCTTTTATTTTTGGGGTCTTTGCTCCTTTGGTATGTTGTTCTTCTGTTATGAAGAAAAGATAAGTCTTTTCGGCCTTTCAACCTTTCGCTCATCTCAAAAACTATGAAATTCTAAAAGTCTGAAAGTTCGAGTTGCATCAGAGGGAAAGTCCTTTCGGCCTCTGAAAAACCAAAAAGTGCATGACTCATGAGTAGTCAACTTTCATCCTCCGACAATCTGAAAATCATGATGACGTCAGAGGAAGTGATAAAAGGCGAGAAGGCTTTATGTTTTCTTCACTTTGCGTTTTCATTGTTTCGAGCTCTAGTTTTCTGTGTCTTCGGCGCACATTTTTCCTTTCTCTTCTAGTTTGCTGAGTTTGGTGGTGTGCATATTTCTTCTTCCCTTCACATGTGCATGTTCATTGATTTTCTCCTCGCCCCCTCTCATTCACAGGTAGGTTTTCTTTGTTTTATGTTTAAGGTTCTTTTGTTTTTCTTTGTTTTCTTCGCGGTGTGCCCTATTTTTGGTCTCCTTTTGGTTTTTCTTTCTTGTTTTTATTTAGGTTGCTCAGCATCGGGCCCTAGGGCCCAGGGTGTCTGGCCTCTCTTTAGTTTTGTATTTTTCTTGTTTCTTTGTCGTTCACGCTCATAGGTTTTCAGCCTTTGAAAGGCTGAAAGGGTCACTTCAACAGATCAACAAGTCCATAAAAAGTGCCTAAGTCTAAAAATGGATTTTTGGGTGTTCGGACGTTGAAGAATCTTCCCATCTTTTGCACGCTGAAACACCAAAATTTGAATCAACCCAACTCTTCCCACCTTTTCACACTTTCAGCCTTTGGCAAATAGTTCCACCTCTGATGTTTGAAACATTGAAACTTGCCTTCTTAGCAGTCACTTAATTAAGTTTTTCACCTGACCCTACCTCCAATATATTTTTTCACACTTTTGCACTCCGATCCCATTCATCTCTTTCGAACACCAAAACTCTGAAAACAACCTTCAATTACCTTCATTTTTTGAACTTTTGGCCTTTCAAAGTTTGGTCCTGTCTTCGGTGTCTGAATGACCAAAAATCACATGAAAGCTATTTCTTAAAGGTTTCAAATTTTTGGGCATGGCTCTCTAAGTTTTTCTTCTGTTCTTGCTTGCATTTAGGTAGTTTTTTTCAATAAAGTTTGTTGATTGTTGCATGTTTTCTTGCAGAATGTTAGAATAGGTCATTGGATAACCATTGAAGTTCCTATTCAAAGGGTACCGCATTGCTTCAAAAGTTGGGAACTACCACAGTGAGGTCACCGACACTAATATTGGGAATGTTTATTAGAATAAATTTCTTGCTAGATGTGCTAACCCCAACGCGAGATCAGCTGACTGCACTGCTCTAGTGCTTTGAAGTCTGGTCAATGTTGTAGCACACCCCATGTTTGTCCAGTCCTTAGATCTCATCATGACTCTCATACAACACTACATCCCAGATGAGAGGGTGATAAAGAATACAATAGGAGATATTGTCCTTGATATCAGGCCAGACAACATTGAAGATGTCTTCCACTTGCCAAAGGGGGTTGACAGATTCTATAATTTTTCTATCAACAAAGGTTTTTAATGGTTCAAGAACAACACACTAGATGCTTATGAGATCATGAATAAATCATACTTGATTCAGTGCCTTCTTAAGAATAAGATGGAAAGGATAGACATAAGAAGAGGATACTTAAAAGATGATATTCAAGCAGCAGTCACAATGCTTAGTCGATTATATGGACTGACTCAATCCATCGAACTTGAACACTGGATGATTTTACTAATTGAAAGAATCAAGGAAAGGAGAGCCAGGTTTGACTAGGCTACCATCCTGAGTGACAAAATGGATGAGTAGTTGATTGCGGTAAAGCATAACCCCCATTTCTACATGACCTCATATATATTTTACTTGTTAACAACCAGAGAAGAATACCCAGGTTTGGTAAAGAGAGGGGCCTTTGGGCAGCCAAATGCATGGCCATTCACTGTATACCATCAACTGGTTAGAAAATCAAAGATGGACGATAAAAGGCTTGATTAAAGGATTGTCAATGATGCGTTCATCTTTGCATTTATCTGCTGCATTGAAGGAGATTATGCAAAGAGACTCTTTGAGGAGACAACTGCGAAAGTAAGGGCAATATGAGCCTTTTACATTCAGTTCAAAACTTTCACATATATCAGAGTGGCGGGATATACTCTAGCACCAAAGAATCTTCCCCGATACCCTTATGATCATATAGTTATTCTGGAAATGGCTAGGCAAATTTCTTATGCCTACGAATACATCAAACACAAGAAGAAGAACTGTTGGGACTTCCCTCTATTAATTGGTCCCCATACCTTACAAGACATGAAGGTCTGCAAGTATCTCGCATATAAGTAGGATCAATGCCCCTTACAATCCCTTGGAATAATCAGGACCAAGTTTGACCCATTGGTACCTACAACCACATCATGGGTAGATATCATGTTCATGAGCCTCACCTAGAAGGTCATTAGATGAATTGCATGGATGACTATAAAGTCATGATTCAAGACTAATGTAAAATGTCCATTGAACTTGCACAACCTTCCCTAGAAATCAACATTCCACCCAAGGCATGGGAAATGGAGACAACGGATGTGTTGGATCCTTTATATAATGAAGATAAAACATATGAGAGATTCATCCTGAATGCAGAAGTGGATAAGGAAGAGAGTGATAATATTGATTTCAAGGCCAGGCATGTGGTTAAGACTACCAAAAATTGGATTAAAAGGCCACTCAAAATGGACCTTGTACCAATGAAACTACAGTTGAATCCACCATCCAAAGGGGATAAGAAACAAGGGGAAAGGGTAGTAATGCCCAAGTTCAAAGATGAAGCACCCTAGAAATCAAAAATAGTGTGCATGCATTAATGCCCCATGGCCTATGGCTCAAATACCAAAACTAAGCCACCGAAGACAAGGATGACTGGGTGCATATCGCCACCCCAAGATCAATCACCAGCCACTCAAGGGAAGGATCCTACTAAAAGTTGATCTCCCACTATGAAGGCCACATAATAGAAGGCTACTCAAGGGGAAAGGAGAAGAGTTTACAAAAGGCAAAGATCCCCAGTATCACCACAGTTGGAGACTTTGCAAGAGGAAGAAGAAGAAGAAGATGAAATGACTCTAAGAAAGAGAACACTCAAAAATAAATATCTAGAAAAGGACGTCCCAATCAGTGTGGGGATAGGATCACAAGAGGAACAAGAAGATCCTTAGGATTTCCTTGGTCCTGATGAGTTTTATCTATCTGACTTTCAAGATCTTGCAGGTTTCAAGGATCAAAGGACAAACCCACTTGGTCATGCTGTGGAAGTAAATATGAGGAGACAAGTACCATTGGTCCCATAGGTTACCCTCACTCCTTCTCCTTCCCAATTCACTATCCCGACAACTGACGAGCCAATCATGGAATTAGACTTGGGGAAGAATGTGGATACTGAGATGCCTTCATCCACCATAGAGTCTGCAGATATAAATGAGGAGGTAGAGGTGCAAGTTACTCCAGGGCTTCTAAATTTCCAAGCATCATAGAATATAGATCAAAGAGAACCACCTAAGGACATGCTCATAGAAAAGGAGGCTGGAAAGGATATAGATGCATATAAGAGTTCACCCACTCCCCCGCCTTTAGATTAAGCTCCCACTCCTCCACCTTTTTTTCAAGCTCTCACTCCTCCACCTTCAGTCCAAACTCGAACTCATCCTCCTCTCATCCTTCAAAATCAAACTCCTCCTCCTCTCATCATTCAAACTCTAACCCCTCCTCCTCTCATCATTCCAACTCACGCTCCCACTCCTCCACCTTTAGTTAAAAGTCCTACTCCTTCTTTTGTCCCAATTCTCACTCCTCCACCTTTTGTTCCCATTTCTTCTTCAGACCCAATTACCAAATTACTTCTATCCACAAGGTCAATACCATCTTCTCAAGAAAGGAAGAGACATGTAATGGGTCTCTGGGCATAAACAATGACAAGTTCATCAAAAGATGTTGAAAAGAACCAAGAAGAGAAGGAATCCATAAGGGGAGAAAGTACCCCTCCACATGAAAAAACACCTGAGGATCCAGATACCACAACTGGGGAGAAAATAAGAGACACAATAGGAGAAGTACCATAATAAGAAGAGAATTCAAAAAATAGAGAATCCTTGGAGAAGGAAACAGAAGGAGAGAAAGAAACAGATGTCCAAACAATAGGAGAAGCAACTTCGGTTTTGAAAATTGCCCCATATGAGCCGGTCACTGCCTTCAAAAAACCCACATGGTTTACTAAAGAGATATAACCAAGAAGGAGGATTTACACTGAATATGAGGACACAAACATGACATTTTTAGGCCAAACTTTCCACAAAGGTGAATCTAGTGCACTGTAAAAGATAGTATCATATATTACTCATGATGATAAGGGCCAATGGAAGACACAAGTGGAAGTACCTACAATAAGTACTAGACAGTCAAAAATAACTCTGGAAGATTACACCTTTGAAGAGGTTGACCTAGGTGAACCTACTAGAGAAGGAAGTAAAATAATGATAGCCTTAGGACTGAAGCATGCACTGGGATTCATGGATAAAGATGAGGAAAATATAAAGTCACTGACAAAACATAATGAAGCACTAAAGAAATTCATTCTTAAAATAGCAGGTCCCATTGACCTAGACTTCACAGAGGCCTCATTATAGGCTATTTTTTAAAAGAAGGCCACTTTGATATTGCCGGTGGGAATAACACATTATTTTGTTCAAGTATGTATAGATTGGAATGTAGATTTTTATCAGTTGGGAGAGAGAATCATCAAATCAATCCTTAAGACTTTCAGGACTATTATTAAGGAGGCCACCAAATTGGTGGATATGATGGGAGATGAGAAAGGATTATATTTCCAAGTGGAAAGATGGTAGAAGGTTCTAAAGGATCTAAAGGTAATAAGGTAGCAACGCTTCTAAGTTTTGGTTAAATTGTATGAAGGGGTAGAAGTAGAAAATTTTGAAACATGGACCGAGGACATAATAAAGAAAATAAAGGTCTATGAAAAGTGCTTAGGAAAGGTCAGAAAAAGGCAGGAAGGAGTGATGATGTGGTTTTTGAACAAATAGAGAAATTCTTTTATGGTATAGACCTAGACTTGTATGAAGATAATGAAAGACAAGTATTGTACCCTATAAAGAAAATTTTGTAGAAATTCAAATAAATTTTGGCCGGTATCAACACTAATGAAGACCTCCAACAACTTTTCATAATCAAGGAGGATATGTGAAGGATGTCAAAACAAGAATAAGAGATCAAATTCTTTTCTTCTGAGTTGAATACCTTTAGAGAAAAACAAGAGAAACACCTCAATTATGTTCAAGTGGTGGACTATGAGGTGGTACAAGACATTGTAAAGAGGCTTTGAGATGCCCATCCAGACATTCTCCCAAACTGACTAAGTGTCCAGTTTTAGACTTGGTTAAATTTTGCAGTGGAGATTTTGACACTTAGCCATTTTCCCAGGTTCACGTTTTTGGCCTTTCAGACTTTGAAAGTCCAAAATTTTGGAGATCTTAAGGATTGACACTTAGCCATTTTTTAGCCTTCCAATTTTTAGGGCAAAGGTCAGGATTCAAAATTTTTGGGTCATTCTGACATGAGAGGAATTTGCATAAAGGATTTATTTCAGATCATACTACCTGAAGGTTTGGGTTTGTTTTGGGTTAAATAAAAAGTACCAATTAGTTGCATTCATGCAAAGAATCTCATATGAAGATTCCAAAGAGAACTCCAAGTTTTAGATGAAGACTTTAGTTCAAAACGGTGGAGCTCCAGTTCTATTTTCTTGTTTCTTGGGAAATTTTTGCCCTGATTTCATGCGCAAATGAGATGTAAATGGATTAAAAATCCATGAAAGTTTGTTAACTATAAGCTTAGGAGTAGATTTTCTTAAGTAATCTCTTATTTTAGCTTTATTTCACTATTTTAGTGTAATCAAAACCCTAGTTTTAGGGTTCCAAGTTTTTCTAATTGAAGCACTATATATTCCATCAGAACAATGTAATCAAGGTCGAATATTTTATTCAATAAAGATACATGATGTTGGTGCTTCATTCATGGTGTGATTTCTTCTACTATCTATGCAAAATTGATGAATGTGTGTTTATGCTTTTTCATCCATTTTAGAGAGCCAACTGTGTTTATTGTGTATGGATCTGTGATCAATTAGATTGGATTTTTCTATTGTTAATTCATCTTGCTATGACAAATGATTGGAAAAGTAGTTCTATTTATTTAAAGATAAACCTGTCTTATGTGTGCGTGCATCTTGTGGCTTCACAATTTGATAGATTTTGGAAAATCTTGTGTTGGGGTAAAGTTCTTCAAAAGTTTACATCTGCTAAACATAGAATTGTGATTAGACCTGGTTCATGTTTTGTGGGTTTTCATCTTTTTCATCATTTAATTCCCAAGTGTGGTTCGATGATGTTTTATGTCCGTTAGATTTCATTTCCAAAATTTTCTTATAATTCTTGTTACCCAAATCTTTGATCTTTTTTTGAAATTGTTTTAAATAAGCAATTGTTGTATTTTTAAGATTAGATTCACATTCGTAGGAAATTGCATACGCTGAAAATCAAGAAAATAAAAAAGTACTAAAGTTTATTTTGCAGCCTATAGTCTCAAAAGTACTAGCAAAGATTTCATTTTGAACATTCACATTTTTCACATTTATCTTCAACTGAGTTTACCAAGAGGTTGTACCACAACTACGGAAAACCTTGGGAATAACTTTGTTATTCTTTCAAGAGAGGAAATCGAATCTTAAATTCCTAGCAATTGAATTGTGTAAAAACAATGCTCAACATAATTATTTAATGCTAATTATATTCTTTTGTTCCACCCCTTTAACTCCCACTGAATAACAGTTCATCTTGTCAATCAAGTCAGTCTGCTAATTTAAGCAATCACTTTTCTATTTAGTATCCTGTCATGCAACCAGTTGCATATCCAATCTTTAGTCATGTAGTCAGATATCTATCAATTAGTATGAGTAATATTTCTAATCAATCTTGTCATAATTACTCTTGGCCATCCATTATCAGTCAACACCCCTTAATTTGAATTGTCTGTTGAAGTCCTTAAATCTATAAAATGAAGGAGATTCTTCATTGTTTTCTAACCACAATTCTTGAATCTTTGTGCTATCATTATCATGGAGCAAATATGGGAGCCTATACAAAGAAGAGAGAGACAAGGAAAACATTTGGTGATATATTTGCATTGTTTATTTGAATTATGTTAAGATGCATATATCATGTTTTCTTTCTTGAATGAATGAGATAGGAATTAATGCATAGAGTAGGATCTTTTATGGTTAGATCCTCTAATCTCTTTTGCAGGTGTTATCCCCTTGATATCCAATTTTCACTCATTACAGGTAGTACTTTGGGCACCCAAAACTATACAATTTGATCTGAATAAGAATCAGATTATAATACCTGGTGTGATACCTGCGGCATTTTCAAGTTCAATATAAAAACCATAAGACTAACAACATAATTGCAAGCCAAAAAGTAATCCATTCTATTCGAAATTGGAGTTTATAAAAGTATGATGGATCCCAAGGGTCACTAGGATGCCTTGGAAACAAAATGAAGATTCATCATAATATTTATTACAAATAAACTTATTAAAACTACCAAAAATTTCAAAAAAACTGTATAAAAATTTAGGCCTACTTAGAGAAGGCTTTACTTTCTATTCATAGGTCTAATTTGTGAACCATTTACTTCATTGGAAAGATAATCAAAAATTCTAAAGCCAAAAGGTCACACCAAGGTGAACCCTCCTTGGAGGAGATAGGCTCAGAAATGCCCCGAAGACCTTAAAAAATGGAGTTTATTAAGACATAGAAATACTATAAAATTAGATTTCAGTATTTCCCAATTCTATCCTGATCAATACTACCCATCAATAGCTTTGAATATGCAATATTACTATAAACATGCTTAAATAACAAAAACATTAGTGACCTTAATTCTACCTTCCAGTTAGTTGCAAGATAGGAAGAACAATATCAATTGAATGGCTAATAGTTTGCTTCCCCACCATCTCTATATACTCCTACTCTATCCTCTACATATTATCCATTTGCATAGGTTCAGTTCTCCAGGTATCTAATTGAGTCTAATTTACTCACCCCCTTTACATTTTCACAAAGGGCATGGTAAATAAATGAATAAATTTGTGTGTACACACACATTGTACATATATACCTTATATAGGTTGCTAATCATGGAAAAGATAGTGGTATATACCAAAAAAAAATGTAATATATTCCCATACTAACCTTTTAAATGATAATAAACAACTTCCCACAACCATACCCCTAATAAGACAATAAATGTAAAATCCATGAAGCATTAGATAGACCTATCTTATATAATATATAATCTTAAGTATCGTAATATTATGTATGTAAGATACAAACATGATAAACATGACATAATAATTGGATTAATGTAAAGTTGTAGAGGAAAGTATAATAGCTACATGTAATCATATAACTAGGGGGGAAAAGATATAAATTACTAATGTATGTGATTAAAAAGCTAAAGTTAGTCATGAGAATCATGGAATTTATATTGTAAATGGTATTCTTAAACATTTTATCATATTGGGATATGTGATTGTCTACTATGGGCCACATAATCCTTAATTAAGTCTACTATGAGTCCATAAATATACTATAGGTATGCTAAGTTAGTCTTATTGGGATTAGAGTAACAGTCTTATTAAATGATGCGTATATAAGAGGTGGCAAATAGTAGTAAGAATTATGTTGCGAATTATATTCTCATTGAAGACTTTTAGAAGATTTTCCCCTTGAAGTGGCTTAATATTATCAAGTCTATGTAACATATTTCCTATTATATTCTTCTTTTGTACAACTTATTCCATTACAAGTGGTATTGGAGCATGATTTTTATTGGACTAACTATGGAAAGTTGGGACTGAGAGGGGAGGGGTGAATTAGTACCACTAAAAAATTTCTAACCACATTCACTGATTAAACCATATACTGTTGCTTGCTAATTACCGAGTTCATAACTTTGAAATGAAAGTAATATAATTCTTGTAAAGCCATAACATCAAAACATTAAACAATTAGAACTCATAACACCATGATTTTGGTAATGCAGAAATCCTTGGTTAGAGGATAAAACTATGGTGGAGATGACACCCACAACCTTCACTAACTGCAGTATAAAAGGTGCTCGATTAGAGATACAAATTTTAGCTATTTCGGATAGCTTACCTGGTTAAGATTATATATAAGACTTGTTAGGTCTACATGGTTAAAGGATTTTTACAAAGTATACACTTAGAGATGTACCCTTTTAAAGGATTTACAAATATAAGATGGCTTAAGATCTACCCATATAAGAATTGTTAGGTCTACCTGGTTAAATGAATTTTAAAAACTCTACACTTAGAGATGTACCCTTTTAAAGGATTTACAAATATAAGATTGGTCAAGATCTACCCAGTATTGGGATTTAAATCTCTCAATACAATAGTATCAAATATCTTAACAATGTCTATAAAAATGCATCAAACATAAATGTTGATCAAACTCTATGTGCTCTTATTTGTGTTACCTCAATCTCAAACTATAATAATGTTCTATTCTACTATGCTGTAACTAAATTTCTGCTCGGTGCTCTCTGCTCTTCTCTTTGTTCTTCAATGACTCCTTTTAACTTTCTCAGCAATAACAATAACAATTCTCTGTCCTCTTCTCTGTATCTCATCTATATATCTCACATACAAATTCATCCAATATATAGATGAGTGTCGCCTCTTAATATTATGTGTTAGGTACGCTATAAATTTATTTTAACCATTAGATCTTCTTTTCACCTCGGTGACCATGTCACTTTTACCTCGGTACTTATTTTTTTGGAAATGACAAACTTTCTTTTTTTCATTTGATCTATGCCTTAGATCTTCACTCTGATTTATCTAAATCATTGATAATGTAACAAACTATTATAAATGCTTGTATACTCATAATTAATACTCTAACAACCATTAAATATGATCTAATCATATTTTGAATTAACTGTCTAACTCTGTTGAGTAGCTTCACAATACTCGGTTAAATTATCTTCATCACTCAGTGTGTTGTCAACTCGGTGTACTACATGCACTCGGTGTAGTGCATAACTTGGTAACTATAGGTGTTTGGTACTCTGTCAACTCTGTTAATTTACTAACTGGCTCAGTGTGCATTACCGACTAGCCTTATACTTGACTATCTCCTTTTACCGATTGATTCTCCTTGACTCCATGACTTTGACTAAACTAATGAAAAAAAAAAATCTTTTAGAGATAAAAATCTCCCCCTTTGGCATTAGTTGGGAATTTTTGACAAAAACTCCAAATTCATCAAAATTTGTAACTCCCCCTCAGATGTTACTCTCTATACATATCTTTTTTTCATTTTCCACATATATACTTTTTTTTTTCACAGGTATATGTATCTCCCTTTTTTGTGTTTTTTGATTTCTGACTAAGATATCTATCCCCCGTTTTTGACAAAAAGTGTGAAAAAGTAAAAATTATCAATCAAAAATATGTTTATACCTTTGTTTTACAACTACAATTACAGTCTCCCATGTGTCTCAGAGATTTTTAAGTATAGAAATGTGCTCTGTGATATTTGTAGATAAGCCAAATATGGTGTCCAGTGTGCTGACATCTGGAAAACTTGCTAGCTCTTTGGATTTCTCCAAGTGTATCTTCATAGATTGGATATGGGGAATTAAAAATTATTATAGTTCAAGCAATTCCAATCCAAGCTTATCATCCTCCTGTCTCAATGAAAGTTGAACTACCATGAGTTATTGAATCTTAGAGTAGTAAGTCTGGAATGCTCCAGGCTCAATAGTTAGTTGCTTAAGCTGCTCAGTCAACTCTTTCTCAATGTCTACCTCCTTCTTCTTTATTTCAAATGTAAATTTTGAAAGAATACTTAAATTTTTAAATAAGGAAATGATGGATATTAGTTGATTTTCAACTTCAGAACATAAATCGGAAAGAGTTACCTTCTCTATATCAACTACTTTCAAAAAATCTTCCATCAATTTCTTTTCCATTCTCTCCTTGTGAATCTTCAACATATATTCAGTCATATCCTTGTTTGGTCCTTTGATATGTTGGGCTAAATCACCAACTTGGTCTAGTAGGGGTTCAAATTCATCAACTGTACCTTCAGGAACAATGTCCTGGAAAATCTCCTTCGCATTTTCTAATACATTTACCTTCTTCTTTGTAATTAACTTCTCTGTTCAGCATTTTGAGCTACAATCTAAGAATATATAGCCAATTATTTAGGCTTCATCACATTAGGGTCTCCCTTTGGTATGATGATCGACTTTCTCAAATCAATGATTTTCTTCCTCTTTTTGTTGTTCTTCTTCTCAATAAATCTTCTTTTGCCAATAGAGCATTTGGAATGTGATTCCTTAGTTACATTAGGTGTCTCAGTATGTGTACTAGCTATGATTTCTTCTTCTTTTACTTCTTATTGGGGTTTCTCTTCTTCTTTATGTTTCTCTTCATGCTTCTCCTTAAGAATTGATTCCTGCTGCTTTTCACATTTAGTGTCTTGTGTCTTATGTACATTCTAATCCTTTGTTGTGTTGGTAGGTGGAATATCATGCTTCTGACCATTGTTGTCAGTTGGGGGTTCTAACTTAGTGTTCTTTTCTTATTCTATCTCAGTGGCCTTAGGTTATTCAACCTTATCCTTGTTTGTATCTACAGGTGTCTCAGTTTCCATGTATGGTGTGTCTTATACAAACTCAATATTAATAGTGTCATCAATTGTGTAGATTTTTAGTTGTGTCATGATTGGATCTTTTCTTAGGAAAGGTGCATTATCAACATCCATATACTTGGTATCATTCACTTGTGTATCTGTGACATCTTCATCTTTTGACAACTCTTTTGTAGGATCTTCTTCCTCAATTATATCTTCAATAATAATTTTTGCATTATCAGTAGTTTGATCAATATGATCTATTTTCTTTGTGCTTTCCTTTATCTTATTAGTAATGGTTGCATCTTGTACCTTTTTACTTCATGATACTCGATATCATCTATGTGAAACATGTCTTTCCATTTTTCAGTTGTTTCCTTATCTACCAATTTTATTTCTCCATTCATTATCCTTAGGGCTCTTCCCTTGACTAGAAATTTGTTCGAATGCTTCTTTAATGATTCATGAATTTTAGATTGTGAAAGGTCAGGAATAGTATGTTCTAGAGACATCTCTCTCATTTCCTTTTCTACATTGATAGGATACTTCTATCTTGCATCAATTTTTTTTTTGTATATTTCCTTTGGTAACTTGTCTGCAAGTTCAATAGGTGTCAATCTATATCTTAGCAAAGTCACCACAATGGATTCTTCAATCTTATTTTTATCTTCTTCATTCCTTTTCTCATATTTTTCTTGCATGAAACCTCAAAATCCTCCTGATTTATTTAGTCCTTCCAGAAAATCATCAAGACTATGTGGAAATTGTGAAAGGTCTGCAACTTGTATAGACTTGTTTGTCTCATCAGACTTTGTTTCAATTTCATTACCAAATAATAGTTTTCTTCTTGTTTGTACAATTTGTTTCCTTCCTCTAGATCCGACATAAGTCTTTTCTCTCAGATGTAATACATCTGCAACTCTCTTTTCTCTCAGTTGTATTGAAGATCTAGTGTTCCTTCCAATACCTCTTATGCTTAGTGATGACAGTTGTAGATTTTTCTTGTCAACCACTATAATGGCTTGTTCATTCTCAATGTCCTTATCTAAAGTATCATCAATTCCAAGAGTCTTTTATAAAACATAAATCATCTTGCTTGCTTTCTTGATTGACCTAGGTACCAATATACCTTTCTTGATTTTATATTTTACTTCCTCATAGGTGCCATACCTCTTCTCATTAGGATCAATTGGTTTACCTAATAAAGATTCTATATGTTTTGAACCAATATCAATATCCATCTCATATACCATCAGTTGAATCCATTCAACTCTTGCTTCAACAACCTTGATTATACAAACATCAGTATCTACCTCAAAACATATGTTATCTTGATACTTAGAAATTAGTTGAGGTGGAACTCTGTATCTCTTATGCATTCTAGCTTGGAATTTCAAAAATTAGTCAGCATGATTTCATTAAAGTTGTCTCCTAGACCCGTATATACTGGTTTATTTGATAGATGACTGACCTATCAATTTTCCATACTATGTCTCCAATAGAGGGAAATGAATTCTGGTAGTAAAAGAAAATACATACCAATAATGAACCAAATTTCAAAGTGTTTGTCTTCTCCTTTCTGATTCTATTCATGTTGTCATATATTTGCTTCAGTATAACTTCACAAAGATCTATATGAAGTATTTTCTTTACTATCTTAAATGTTAGGCCTACTGCTCCACATGGTACATTGTCCACTCAGAATGATTGAAACACTTGGTAAGATATGATATTGCATGCATACCTTAACTCAGGATCCTCAATAATAGATATTATCATTCCTTTTCCATCCCATTGTGCTTTGGTTAGCTCAGTGAGCTTACCCTTGTCAATTTGCTTAATTTCCTTGGGTCTGTCTCCAATAGGGAATCTAGTGATGATGTGCAAAATATCCTTCGTTATCTTAATCGGTTCATCCAACCACATAAACTAGTCATGTACTCAGCTGAGTACCATCCTTACCCATTTGTGCTTGAATACCCTTGGTAAATGTATTGCATGAATCAATCCTTTTGTTTCCATATGTGTGTGCTCATCCTTAACTTTCCCATTCATGCACAACTTATTGAATAAAGCATCAATCTTAGCTTCACACAAATCTTCGATTTTGCAATGAATAAATATGCAGACATCTTCAATAAAAAGCACTCATAGTAGAATTGAAGATAATGCTCCCATCATGTCAATTTCTACAGCTATAGTTGGGGGAAACTTATATTTAGGGTTCACTTGTTCAAAATTCTTCACTAGTACTGGTCTCTGCAGTGTGCTCAAATGCTCTTCGAAAATGTTAGGCTCAAATGAATTAATAAATTGACCTATTTATAGCTTTTCCTCAATTAGGATTTTAACTGACTTTAATTATTTACATTAAATGTGATTTCCAAGTCCCTTTTACCTTTATACTAGAAAAATAGTTACTTTTCTTAACCGACTAAACAAAATAGCCATATATTACAACTTTCAACCAAAATTTTACAACATATCCAAATGCATCTTAATATGCTGATATGGATCATAACTCTAATGTTTAGGAATTGAAGTAAGATTTATAATAAGCATGGAGTTCCTACATACCTCTCACATTTTAGGTGGAGCTCGATGCACCAGACTTGGTAGAGATGGTGTTGTCTATGGTTCCAAGTGATGTTCCATCTTCTTGAGTCTTTCTTCTCCAGGTTTTGTTCATCTTTTCTCTGATTTCTTCAATAGTAGATGGTGCACCCTTTGTAGATTCATCTTCATTTGGTGCATCTACTTGGTATTTTCAATTTCTTGTTAGGTGTCCTACTCTATGAAAATGGAAACATGCCATGCTAGGGCTCCTCCATGATCTTTTTTTATACCTTTTGTGCATCAGTATGCAGTTTGCAACAATGTGTCCATATCTTCCACAAAATAAACATGAAATCCTTGTGTTATAATCCCATGGTATAGATGTGCCTGCTCGGTTAGTATTTGCATTATCTTGGTTAGGCATCCACTTATCATTTATTTTCTTTGTTCTACACTCTTCAGCCTTGTGACCATACTTGTTGCAATTATTGCAATAGCCATCAAACTTAGGTTTCCTTGTGTTGTTAGTAAAGTTGGTTCTACACTCGAAAGATTGGTGTCCATACTTATTACATCTAAAGTAATAACCATCAAATTTAGGTGTACTTGGTACTTTACCTTTTCTTCTTTTGCATACATTAGCAGTGTTTCCAGGCTTCCCACAATAATTACAGCTTGTCTTCTTTCATTTCGGTGGGGGTACAATACCTTGATCTTTCTGTGCATTAGATGATTCTCCTTTCTCGGTAGTGCTAAATCCAATTCTTGATCTGTCATTCAGTTGCTTCTTATTTTTGACCTGTTTGTCCAGTGATTTAAGTACTTCTTTATTTCTTCTTAGTAGATCATTTGCATCCTTCTCAGCTTTCAATCTTTTTTCCATTCTTTCAATCTCAACTTTCAATGCTTGATTCTCAAATTCCTTCTGGGTACAAGCCTAATTTGCATTCATAAGTTGGTCAGTCATATTATAGTGAACTTGGGTCATCCTTAAGATTTCATTATATTTCTTAGTTAACCTGATTTCAACTTGTCTTTTATCATCTTCTACAATTATCTTTTCATCCTCAATTGTTCTTTTACCTTCAATCGGTTCGGTCATTCTTATGCTATTTTCATCAAGATCTTTCTTCATCAAATCCAATAGCTCGGTAAGTGAATCATTCTTTTCAAGTAGTTCTCTTATAAAAATCTTAGATTCATTAGTCACACTTCCTTCAGATTCTATCTCAAGTGTATAAAAATTTTCTTGTGTAAACTTCAGCTCATCATAGAATTTCCTTCTTACCCTCAGATATTTCTCAAGTTTCTTTCTCAGATCCATGATTAACTCTCATGCACTCTCCAACTTAGATTCAAGACCATCAATCCTTTTAAATTTCCTATAACCTTCCATGACTAAGATCTTTAACTCTTAGGTGGTCAAACCTTTAGCTCAAGAGTACTAGCTCTGAT
Source organism: Thuja plicata (assembly GCA_018584345.1). Classification (NCBI taxonomy): domain Eukaryota; kingdom Viridiplantae; phylum Streptophyta; class Pinopsida; order Cupressales; family Cupressaceae; genus Thuja; species Thuja plicata. Next base: position 441,331 of record MU226199.1, read on the forward strand.
ACCAATTTTTGGAATAACTATGGAAAGTTGGGACTAAGAGGGGAGGGGTGAATCAGTACCACTAAAAATTTTCTAACCACGTTCACTGATTAAACCATATACTGTTGCTTGCTGATTATCGAGTTCATAACTTTGAAATGAAAGTAATATAATGCTTGTAAAACCATAACATCAAAACATTAAACAATTAGAACTCATAACACCATGATTTTGGTAACGTGGAAGTCCTTGGTTAGAGGATAAAACTGCGGTGGGGATGACACCCACAACCTTCACTAACTGCAGTATAAAGGGTGCTCGATTAGAGCTACAAAGTTTAGCTATTTTTGATAGCTTACCCAGTTAAGAGTATATATAAGACTTGTTACGTCTACCTGGTTAAAGGATTTTTACAAACTCTACATGTAGAGATGTACCCTGTTAAAGGATTTAAAAATATAAAATCGGTTAAGATCTACCCATTATTGGGATTTAAAGCTCTTAATACAATAGTATCAAATAACTTAACAATGTCTGTAAAAATGCATCAAACATAAATGTTGATCAGACTCTATGTGCTCTGATTTGTGTTACTTCAATCTCAAACCGTAAAATTTTTCTCTTCTTCTTTGTTCTAACTGAATTTATGCTCGGTGCTCTCTACTCTACTCTTTGTTCTTCAATGACTCCTTTTAACTTTCTCAACAATAACAATAACAACTCTCTGTCCTCTTCTCTATATCTCATCTATATATCTCACATACAAATTCATCCAATATATAGATGAGTTTTTCCTCTTAATCTTATGCGTTAGGTGCGCTATAAATTTATTTTGACCATTAGATCTTCTTTCCAGCTCGGTGACCATGTCACTTTAACCTTGGTACTTGTTGTTTTTCTTGGAAATGACAAATTTTTTATTTTCTGTTTGATCTATGCCTTAGATCTTCACTCTGATTTATCTAAATCATTGATAATGTAACAAATATTATAAATTGTTGTATACTCATAATTAATTCTTTGACAATCATTAAATATGATCTGATCGTGTTTTGAATTAACTGTCTAACTCGGTTGAGTAGCTTCACAATACTCGGTTAAATGTTCTTCATCACTCGGTGTGCTATCAAATCAGTATACTATAGGCACTCGAAGTAGTGCGCCACTCAGTAACTGTAGGTGTTTCATACTCTATCAACTCTGTTACTTTACCGACTAGCTTGGTGTGCATTACCGACTAGCCTTATACTTGACTATCTCCTTTTACCGATTGATTCTCATTGACTACATGACTTTGACTAAACTAGTGACAACAAAATATCTTGTAGAGGTAACATATTTTAGCATACCAAAGGCAAAAAAATAAGGTCATTTTTTACAATTTAAGAGCTCAAATTTTTGGGAAAAAAAAAATCAATTTTCAAATACAAAACTCTCCACAATAAGCAATGTGCAAAACAAGAAAATATCATAGGCATCTAGTTTAAAATGTACAAATGCACCCTATTTATAAAGATGAGAAAGAAGAGGTAAGAAGGTAGGATAGGAGATATGAACAACTTTTGTGACACTTGGTGAGACAAAAGTCTAGCTAACCTTGAAGTGAGCTTAAGTATGGCATGAATAGGACTCAACTATGGCGGTTAAAAGCTAACTAGTTAGACAAAATATGTTTCCACAATCACACCCTCTTAAGAAACATTTAAGGAGTAAGCTAATTAGTGAAAAGATGACATGAAAACTTGGCCTAATAAGGTACTCATGTACAAATGAAAATCTTTCATAAATAGAGAATAGGTGAAAACCTTGTGGGAACAAAACTCTCCTCTAAAAGAGGAAAAGAGAAGAATATGACCTCCTACGGAGATGTTTATACGAAAACAAACATGATGGAAAACTCTTGAAGCATGTAAAAAATTTGCAACTCTGACAACAAATGAATTGGTGTATGTTTGAATCAATGAACCTCCAAAGATGTAGATCAAGATATTAAACTATGATCAAAGAACATTTTCAAAAAATAAAAAGTGACTTTTAGTACACTACTAAAAGTACCATGTGTTCTACATAGATACTCATATCTGACAATTATGATCCATTGAAACAACCCCTATACGAGAGATAAAAAGAGTAGGTCTATGTGACCCCTTGGTAAATTTGTAAAGTCCATAAGTTGCTCCACTAAAACAACATTTGCGTTATCATAACCTTGTCATGATTCTCCCTTATGCTAATGAGTCAACGATAATGGAACATTTTAATAAGAGTGTAAAATGTTTAGGGGAGTCATGACGCTGGTAAAGGGAGTTTATATTTGAATTTTGTTTAGACTTGAAGGTAGCATGTCAATTGAATACAATAATTTTGAAATTCTTGATAAAAGAACTATAATTTATCTATTAAAAAGATTATATTGGAGCATTAATTAATTTGTATTAAAAAAATTATATTTTTCATTAAATCAAGTGATAATTGAAAAGTAATTTGTTTTTTTTCTTAATTTTTTTGCACGACATAAGTGCTCCTTAAATTAGATGTGTTTGTATATAAGAAATATCTTCAGGAAATTAGTTTGCAAATATGATCAATTCAATTATGAAATCTAAACAATTAAGCTATTGAATAAAAAATACAAGCAAGAAGCATATGATGGTTCCCTATCTAGAAAAGTTAATCAAATGCTCTCAGCTTAGCATCCATTAGTAACAGTCCTAGAATGAGAAATTAAGCTTTAAATGATGCAATTCTACCCTATCGTAGCTCAATTACACTACAATTGCTCCAATATGATTACTATTATGCAAATTCACAAATGAAATCCTATGATTATGAAATGAATTGCCTATAGTAATAATGCTCTAGATAATTGGATGTAAAGTGGTGATTTGCATTAAGAAATGCACTCTATTTATAGGATTTTCCCAAGGGTAGGGGGTAGAGTTAAGAATGAGTTACGTTGACTCATGATTAGCCAAGGGTTGAGTTGATGGTTTCAAAGATTGAGACAAATTAAAGCTTGGGTTCAAATGTTGAGACAAGAAGACAAAATGAAGGGCCAAGATGCACCTCAAGATGAGTGGTGTAGAATCAATTTTTCCTTTGATCCATGTGAGATCAATTCTCCACTCTCATTGGTCTATTTGATTTTATCCCATGTGGTGGGTGAGAATAATAATAATTAATTGATTGATTTATGTGATTTATTTTAGCTATGTCTACCCTTGAATGGGTTGGATTTAATTTGATTTAAACTTTAAAATTAATTGATTAAAATCAATTGTATAATTATTTGATCTTTTTTATTTAATTAATCCAATAGCTTTGATTTTCAATTAATTCATGATTTTTGCTTGATTTGACTTGACCAATTTTAGGTGTCTACAAATGCCCCTCTTTGAATAAATGTGCAAAACAAATTAGTTCAAAAAAGGTTAGATGTTTGATTGACTGATGTCCGATATGATCTTGATGACTGATTCACTGATATCACTGATTTTGATGAATAAATTTCCTGATATGATGCCATGATGTGAAAACCAACCTTACTGAGATACCCCATTGATGATGATTTGATAAATTTAATTGAATGATAATATTTGGCCCCTGGTGATGAAAAACACTTTGATATGAATCCTTGATGTGGATATGATGCCCCCTCAGAAAATAAATCAAAATAATTTTGGATGATTTGGTTGAGTTTGGGAAATTTTGATTTGTTTCCTGATAAAATCCATTTGAAAATGCCCTGACCATGAGAGAATTTGATTATTGATAAAATTTTATTGATGTTTTAAATAAGTTGATGATGTTTTGATATCGCTTGATGTCAGTCAGAATCACTTGGTTGATGGTGTATTGATGCCAATCTAATAGGATAGGTAGGTTGATGGATTGATTTGATAAATGGATAATTCACTCTCAAGCTCTAGAGAGATGAGCAAATCGATGTGCTCAAGATGAGAAAATGATGATCGGATAAATGATTGGCGTTAAATGATCAATTCGATGGCTTGACTGATTGATAATTGATTTGATTGCAAAATAGGATTTCATCTGGAACACTGTTGGTGTGAGGCTTAAAGCTATGGACGTTTGATATGATTTAGGTGCATATATAGGTATAGGTGATGGATAGAGTTAGGTTTCCCCTAGATGTTTAGATGGCTAGGTTGCCCCTAGTTGATTAGATGGTTAGGTTGCCCCTAGGTGAGAAAATGTATATTGATGATATCCTTGATGTAGCATTGATCATTTGATGAATCAAACATTTGATGATGTATGTTGATTATGGAATTTTGATGATATAACAATGATTAAATTTCACCCCCTTTTGGGAAAATCCCATAACTACCACAATGCAAGATTAATCTATATGAATGCAAAATGAAACTAATTGTCACTTTTCAATGGATAATGCTATTTTATTTTTCATCATTGAGCTTTTTGGAACCTGAAAAGGTACAACCCTCACTGGTTAGATTTGTGAACCATGATGATCTGAATACCTCCTTCCTTCAGATTTTAATAATAAAAATGATACAACCCTGACTGGTGAGATTTAAAAACCATGAGAATATGAATACCGCTTTCATCATATTCAATGTTGCAAGTGGATTTTGACATTAAGATATGAAAGATCTAAATGTCCAAGGTATATGTTTGTGCAAATAGACAAAGATATGATCTATTCCATATGCAAATGTCCTCGATGATTCTTTGATGATCATGTCATTAGACAAGTTTACATACTTCTATGAATTAATCTTACAAGCAGACACACAGAGATCTAGAAAATATCACACCTTCATCATTGCTTACCCAGTCAAAGGCATCATTGACTTTCTAAAAAGACATGATTCCAAAAATCAAGTAACACCCCAAAGTAACATTGCTTTTGTTTGTGGATCCATATTTCAGAAGAACTTCTTCCATTTTGATCTGTATTCAAGTTTTTAATTCTAAGTAAGGCTTGGTCTGATTTGATGTTCGAGGATCAAATGTGTCAGATGTTGGATTTGAGATCAAGTCTTAGGAATGTTTGAAATTGTATATGGATTGATGGGTTCAATCATCTTGATTTTGTTTGATGCAAAGATTTGTGTCAATTGGGTCCGTCTTGATGAGCTCACTGATTTTGGATTGTGCCCCCAGTTGGATAGAAAGATTTTGGACTTAAGCAAATCTCAAAATTATGATGATAGATTTTATGATTATGCAAATTCAGCTCTAAGATTTTATGAAAGATTTTTGGATTTTGATTTTTAAGAATTTCTGATTTTTTTTAAAAAAAATTGTTGGATTTTTAAAGATTTTTTATTTTGTTTGGATTTTTAAAGATTTTTAAAGTGTTTTTGGATATTTAAATATTTTTCACTTTTTAGATGTTTTAGAGATTACCAAATCTCAAACAAGATCTCATTGGTTTTCACCCAATGTCTAGCATGGTATACGACATGACAGATGGATGAGAAAGCTGATGTATCATAAATGGATAGGCAATGATGGGAGAAGCATGTGTAGTGAATGTGACCCGTAGGACCATCTCCTCAAGATTACCCAAGATAAGTAAAAATGATATAGTAATGTGAAACATATTGTAGATAAGCAACAAAGGCCAATGATGCAGTACTAGATAGTATATAGGATAATAACTTGATGTCATGAAAGTGAGTGGTCCCAAAAGAGTGGACATGTCAAGAAGTTTTTGAGAACTTTTTTTTTCATTTTTTGTCCTTAATTTTGATCAAGACCAAGGGATCAATTTGGATAGGATGTGGATAGGATATGGATAGCATAGCCTAATCACGATAAGGGGAGATGGAAGCCACGAGTGGATGATTTGAGAATATGGAAAGACTACTTAGGAATAATGAAGGTCGATTTGGGACAAACAAGATCATGATAAGGTAGCATGGATGTAACAAGTGAATAAGTTGATATAAAGGATAACAAATGTCTAGATACTTGATGCTCATGAATATGTTCAAATTTTTCAAGATCAAAGGTGAAAGGGGAAATGTGGATGCAAGTGTGATAAATGGTAGGAAGATGGAGGATAGCATGGATGAAACTTTCCCCCAAGTGTAGAGTGCAAGAGGAATGAATTATGCATGATGCCTATTTGCCAGGTTTTCATCATGGTACTTATCCAAGATGCCACAAGAAGTGGTTTTTACCATAGGAAAAATTTATTTCTCTTTAGTTTTGCTACCAAGGTTCCTATTTACTAGGTTTTCACCAAGGCACTCTTTCTCTCTTTTTTTTCATTTTTTTCTCTCTTTTTTTGTACTTTTCAATATTTCACCAGCATCTGGATCTTTGAACAATGCTCTTCTGAAAGATATGCTATAATAAATCATGCCTATGACTAGGATGCTCAAATATATTGATATGGTGATGATAAAGGATATATATGAATGATAAAGGTATATGGTGGTTAAGGTTTTATGCCATAGATCAGATAAGAGGGATGGAAGGATGGAAAGTAGGTGTTGGATAATGGATAGGAGGATAAGAAGCATGTATATTGTCGATGGAAATGTTGGCAAGATCAAATTTGCAACATACCTCGAAGGGTGATAGAATTATGGAGGAACAATGAATGAAGGAGGTGAGGATGTATCTAAGGTAGTGGATTTTGGGATATAGGAACCCAAAGTAGACTTGTAGAGTGGAAAATGTATGGAAGGAGATGGAGTGAAAAAATTTGGAAGCTTTAATGTAAAATGTGATTTTTCCTTTGTGTGCAAGTCTTTCAAAAGTGACTTAGGAATCTACATAACTATTGGTTTTTCTTTCATTTGTGATGTTTTGGAATGCATTTCTTTAATGAGGGATTTTGGAACCCACATTTTCTTCTATTTTTATTTTTTCTTTGTGGACCTTTGTGGTCTCTTTGATATTTCATTTTTCTTTTTGGACCCTGGTGACCTTTTGGATATTTATTTTTTCTTTTTATTCATGTGTCGATTAGATGGGACATGGTGATCTTTATACACATGTGGATTCTTGAATTTCTAATTTTTATGTTGCGTATCCAAATTGCTTCCAAAAGACTTAGGAATTGTGGATGAATAGGAATAATATGGAGGGTTCATATGGATTGGTGTTTGGACATGGTAGGGTAAGTGAATGGAGAGCTAGGGATGATATGCATGGTTGATGGAAGGATATATGAACCTAATATGGATGGAAGGTATGAAGGCTTTTGCTTTGGGATATATGGACCAAGGATGGATTTGGAGGATGGTGAAGGAATATGACTACTTTTGAATGGAGGGAGATAAGGTGTGAAAGGGATATCAACATTTATATTTTGAGTTGCATGTTTGAGGCTCTCATCTTTAATATTTATGTTTACACCAATAGGCTCATGAGTAGCTTTCATAGGAGCAACTTTTATAGGATCAACTGAGGATTGAAGGGATTTATTATCATGCAAGGGATTTGGAAGAATTATGGTTTATTGAGGTGAATATGGAGGAGTATGACAAGGATTTGATGGGATACTTTGATTTTGACAAGCATCTTTGGATGGTGTAGAGAGGGTATTTTTCTCTTGACTTTCAATATGTTCATTGGAAATGGTGGAAGAGACATCTTGATCTTTCATGGGAAGTGGACAAGATATAGAGCTTGGAAAGACACTTTGTTCTTGAGCTGGAAGGATATCATCTTGGAAGAAATGAAAGGGTGCAAGGGAATCATCATGGAATTCTATGGATGTGGTACCTTCATCAAATATTGGATAGGAGTAGATAGCATCTTTATCTTGATCTTTATTGATACTTGTTTCTTTGCACTTTGGATTATCCTCTTTCCATGAAGCCACTTCTAAGGACAAGGTATGAGTTTGGATATGCATGGGGGATTCTTTGAGGAATGATGTGGGATCCTTTTTAATGGGTATAATAGGCATTGAAGCACATGATATCTTAGGGTATAAGATATTTGAAGCATGGAAGAGACTTGCAACAAGATGTAAATTAGCTTGGGTTTCTTTTAGAGGCATCCCTTGAGGGTAGACATAGTCAATGTGGAGAGTATAAACCTTAGGTTTATTGTTTGATGGAGATGGTGTATCTAGGTGTGAAGATTTAGGAGATGGAGGAATTGTGGAAAAGTTAGAGGTTGCATGAGTACCATTACTAGACATAGGTTCATGGTTTAAATATTTCTTGAGAATAGTATCATGTTCTTCATTAGATGACTCATTAGGATCTTGTAATTCAATTATGTCACCATCAACGAGATCCCAAATTTTATGCTTCAACTCCATGCAATATGAAGTTTCATTTTCATTATGTCTATGATATGCACAATATTTTCTCAAAAATACAAATCCATATGAAGTTATTTGAGGCAACATGATGAGAATGTTTTCAAGAAGTTATTTCAAATTTGATTCATAAGATTGTCCCAAAGGAGTAAATGCTCTATCCAATGGACATTAAATCCACTTGTATTTTCCAGAGAGATGTTGGATTCAAGATCAGGATGATTTGATTTTTTTTTGTCATATGATTTATGGACAAGACTCTTAATGAAATCTGATTTAAATTCTTCTTCATTAGCTTAATAAAAAATAGGATGGTCATGAAGTTGTTCTTGATCAAAGGCAGGTTTGTTGTGCTTAGATACCTCTTTGTTTGAAGAAAAGAGAGGTATGGATGGCTCATGATCATAGAGAAAAGGAAGAAGTGATTTTAATGAGAAATTTTTGAATGATGTATCCTTTTCATTTTCCTCATCCTTCTTTAAGGTTGATGTGTCATAGTTATGAGGAAGCTTAACTCCTAATCGAGCTATGAAGAAGATTAACTCCTTTTTTTTTGTCATATGATTTATGGACAAGACTCTTAATGAAATTTGATTTAAATTCTTCTTCATTATCTTAATAAAAAATAGGATGGTCATGAAGTTGTTCTTGATCAAAGGCAGGTTTGTTGTGCTTAGATACCTCTTTGTTTGAAGTTTAAGAAATATTTTTTTTATCCCTCTCCAAAAAAAATTCCATGACTTCAAGGAACATGGGATCTTGGGATGCCTCCTCAACTTCCTCTTCATTTTCTTCTTTATCTTGATGCCTATGGCAATTTTGATCTTATTTTTCCTTATTACGATTTTGATCTCGATCATAATTATCATTGTTCTCCGCCATAGGATTGATTTATTCTTCAAATATATTTATGATATGATCTCTTTTTTCTTATTTCAATTGATTTATTTTTCCTTTGAAGATTTCTTGAAACCCTGAATTTGTAAGGATTCGATCCAATCTTTGATTTGCATAGAGAGTACTCTGAAGGGTATTTAAAACTATCCTCACTTTTTCCTAACAAACTATGGAAATACCCACTATTTTGGGTATTTTTTATGTACGCATCAAAATAGAAATGGTAAGCGTCACAAAAATATTTGTTCACGCTCACTGGAAAAAGGTAACGCGTTATTTAATTGTTTAGACATATCACTTCATTGCTTAAAAGCGACAAAATATTGTTGGTACGCATCACTTTTATTTTGACAGGCGTGGGAACTTTGCTTAAATGCATCACGGGATTGCTAAAAGGCACTGCAAGACTTTTCATATGGGGCACAAGATATGTGAGGAACTACTATTTCACTGTTTTGGTTGCAACTTGATTGATTTTTTAAAAATTTAAATTGGTTATCAGATCTGAATGGATGTTTTCTATTTGTAACCATGGATATTCAACCACAACAACTACAAAAACATAAAGTGTATATTCTTAGTCATTTCCATGGGTCTTCACAATAAAATCTTTCAATCAAGATACCTACAGTAAATTTTGGCTCTAAAGAGGTAGGCTTTGCTAAATTAACCAGATGTTTAATCAGGGTTCCAAAAAAATATATCAAATGAATCATACAAGGGCTACATAATTGCGATGCACAATTTAGGCTATCAAGCCTACGAGTCCATGCATTTGATATTCTTGCCCTTGTTCTCACTTTGGGTTGTCCCTCTCACCGGCCTCATTAAGGCGCATTTTGGAGAGGATGGCCCACTAAATTTCTAGCATGTTCATGGAAATAAAGAAATTAAATATATAGGTAGGTCTAGGAGTTTGATTCACCAAAAGGTGAAGAGCATATCCCTACTACTTCTTCACTTCCAAACATGATTAATAGTGTTCATTCCAAGCCTCTTAATCTAGAGGGATTAGAGTGTGTTTGGATTTTTGATTCACCCAAATGGTGAAGAGAATATACCTAACACTTTCATTCACAAACAAGGAGGCTTAATTTAGTGTTTGGTTCATTGCTTAGCTCCTTTTCATGCCAAATTTAGCATGTTTGGAATTCTAATTCACTTAAGAAAGTGAAGAGCATAGGCCTAATGCTTCATTTGTGAATCTAATTCACTCTTTTACTTAAGCTAGATTTTAAATTGACATGCCACAAGTTAATCAGTTGTAAAGGGATTTAGATTTACCTTATTTGATGCTAGCAAAGGCTAGGCGCATTTTTGATTTTCTTATTTTTCACTTTTACTACTCACCTAGTGGCGATCATTCTAGCTCCTTAGAATCCCCTTCACACACGTTAGTCTAGAAAATCCAAGGAAAATGTGAATAAAATCAACAAATTTAAAACTCCTTTTTCAAAATTGATTAACGATTTGCTAATTAAGGAGTAAAAATACAATTAAGAGATACATATTTTGATTGATAAGCTTGAATTTCTCTCAAAGATCTTTCATATGCTTCAATTTCCTTTATTGACTCTTCCAAGAAGTTATTGAAATGAATTCAATTTCATTCCTCAACTTCTTTTCTTGTCTTTGCTTTCTTTGCACTCGGATCTCAGGTTTCTGCACCTTTTTATGCTCTGTCAGTAGAAAAACTGAGAGTTAAAATCATTCAAATGACATAATTTGCAATTTGCATAAAACAAAGCTACGCGCTACTAAAATGAGCATACACTCTACTTCATTTATAGTAAGCGCTACTTCATTTATTGTACGTACCAATTCATTTATTGTACGCTCTACAAAAAGTATTGAATACGTTATTTAAACTCTGGGAAGCACTATTAAACTTTCTAAATGTGTTAAAAGACATATTAAATGCGCTAAAATGATTTTTGCACGCATTGAAAGAGATAACAGAAGCGTCAAAAGGTTCTATAAAGACATCGATCTTCAGAGTAGACGTGTTATTACACTGTGTAAAGGCATTAAACTTCTTCATATACACAGTGAAAGAATATAAGACAAGAGATAAAAGAAGTTTAATACGCATCAAAAATATGTGAAAATGCATCTATCTTTGTTGTGTAAGCGCTATTTCTCCTGTGAGATACGTTGTTGTACTTGAAAATTGGAAATTTGCAACATAAAGCCACTCAAAAACACAAAAGCTTGTTAGAAAAATGTTAGTATGAGGCCTCTACCCCACGGTGGCTGCCATTTTGTATATAAGAAATATCTTCATGAAATTAGTTTTCAAATATCCTCTCTTACCATTGAGATATTGCGATAGGGCATGCTCATTCTGATAATTCAGGGACTTCGATGCTCGGTACCTGCAAACTTGCATCATAAAGTTGAGCATGTACACAATGTATATATAACATACAATGATAGGGATCGATCAAATGTGTGGATCTCTCAATACAAGTAACTACATCTTCATCCTCTACCACATCAGAAACATCATACAAAAATGTGAGATAAACACACCACACAATAATGTAAAAGATATATGCCAACCATACACATGCAAGTATGGGGTGAGTAAAATCATCCTAACATATGCATAATCATCATGAAAATAACCAAAATATTCTGGCATCAATATTGAAAATTAAATTATGGGTGGGCACTACATGCACGCCCCTAAAATTAGGCTTACTCCTAGAAGCTAACAAACAAATAAAGATTACAAGGTTTACATAAAGGTGCTACAATGGTTCTCTTATGAATACAATGCATAATTCAATTGGGGACTTAGGTCCTTGACACAATTGGCCTACTATGACAAAATTCCCTAGTATCATTCTCTACAATATCCTCCATTATACATACTATCAGAGGTCCATAGAGAACATGTTAGAAACAACACTTTTCACAAAATTGAGCTAGCAGTATCAAACATTCGGAATAGTCATAAAAAATTAGAAAGAAAACTCCCAAGCGGGGAAATAATCAGTTCAACATTAGCTCATAAAAGTGCATAGTGTCAATAGTAAATCAAGTGTGACCAATGTGACAAAATAGATAGCGAAAAGAGAATTAGATGACTAGTCCAAGCAAAAGAAAGTTCAAAATTTAATGCTAGCCCAAACACAATACAAACAAATAATCAAAACCCAAAATAAATAGTGAATCATAAAATATTTCACATAACAAAGTGACTAGTGTTAGCCACACTCAAGGGAGTAACCGCTTCACGACACCTAATAATACAACATCCTAGACGCGTTAGAGAATGTACCCAAACACAATAGACAGTCGCTAAGGTAAGATGCGTAAAACACAATTAACTAAACAACTTTTAAATTGTTATCTACAAATTATGACTTACAATGCTCAACAATTAAACACCTAGTGGGCATACAAAATCCTAGAGTTCCCAGTGTAGAAACTCGGGCTCTGATACCAAGTTTAATGCCCCACTAGGGAACCCAAGAGATATTAACCAAAAACATGTTACTAAGTTTGTAGAACAATTTTTTTTAATGAGTTGCAATTGAAAAGGAATAACACTGCGGAAGCAATATAACATAAGAAAATACATACTTATAAATGCAACTCATTTACAGATTACAAATCCCGAGGGTTCTATGATGTAGAATTGCCTAAGTTAACTACTCTACTAAAATAAATTAAACAATATAAAATCTTCATATAATTCAAATGAATAAAAACAACATCATCCCATAAATGAAACCTAGATACAACTGATATCAAAATGAACCAACATCCACTGCACAAGTCGCAGGGTATGTGGTAAAACCAAGTATGAAGTACAATATAATCCAATAATATCACAACTGATACAATGATACAAAATACAAGATAAGAAAGATAAGATAAAGTCTCCAACAATGAAGAATAAGAAGGTACAACAACATCAAGGATCATCCAAGCAAAATTCACAAACATTGGATCTCAGTGGAAATAAGAATCACTACCACCCGACCACGTGGAAACAAAGGTCCACTCCCACCGTGCTGAGGAGATAACAGCATACCCCACTCAGATAACAGAACCAAAGAAGGCAGTGACAACTAAGCAAGGGGATCTTGATAGCTCTCTAGCTCAAGGGTGACCGACACATGTAGGAAACCTAGACTGTGTATATGAATGTGTCATCATATACGTCTGACTCTTAAGTCTTGTCCTGGTAGTCTCTTTGAACCCTGACACTTAAGTGACCATATACAGTATCAACGACTTCTCAACCAGACGAAGCCATTAACTATGTCAGAACCATACCTCACAGGGAGGCAAGCATCATCTCATCCTCCATCTTAGCCTATACAAGCGTTCAAGCATGGGTGAGGTACCATATCTTATTAATTCATTTTAAACCCCCCATTATGTATTATGTTATCACTTGATTAAGAAAACTTACAATAAGAGATCTTGGATACCACTTGTGGGCCCCAACACTTATTTCAAGCCACCCCTACTACACAGCTAGATAATCTACCCTAATGCTCCAACCAACAAAACCCCAAAAAAGAAAAAAACCAAAACCATGAGTACTCATAAATCATAAATTAAGATAATCATCAAGAAAAATGCTAGAGCATAACAAATAACATATCATCCTATACAAGGATCTAGACTGTCCATCTCATACTGGACATCTCAATAGAACAATGCGAATTCACGTATCACATCAAAAGATAAATGATCATCAGAACATCACAAGAACCCATCTCCAAACATGGAGTAACATAATCCACAAGAGAATCATTCAGAACACAGAACCACCATAACAGTAGAAACAAGGTGACCAAAATAATTAGGACTCAACACAAATGTGGTCGTCACCTTTTTATGGTTAAATAACATAATGATCAGAGACTCAGAGAACACACAACATAAGCAACAGATGTATACAAGAACCAATCGAGATATGAAAATGGTTATAAATTTTCCACAATATAAACCCAAGTAGTAAAGAGATAAAATCATAAAATAATTCAAGTCTGAAAATACCGAATCCCTCCTAGGGCATCACTCTACCCATAACGAGAATTAACTACAACAAAGGCAAAATAAAACTCCAATTAAAATAACATATCCATATATAAATTATTTTTTGATCAAATAATATAATTAACATTAAGTCGTACCCCAAATTAATTATGAGTTAATTAAATTATCCATTAACCCCAATCCATTATTATCAACGTAGGATCTTATAAATATATTCCAAACCCCTTTCTCATAATCAAACTCTTAAATTTAAATATAAATTTAATTTAAAAGTAATATATAATCCAAAATATAAGTCCTTAGTGTTTTATGTTATAACCTAAAGATTATAGTTAATTAAACAAAATATTAATCAAATATAATTTACAAATAAAACATTTAATAAAATTAATATAAATTAATTTATAAATCAAATAATATAAATTCATCTACATTAACAATCAACAAATATTAACTATAAACTAATATTAAAATAAATTTTAAACTAATTAATCTAATCAAATTTTAAATAAATAATAAATAAGATAGATAAAACTCATTTTCAACTTAACCTTTATTTAAAACAAATAATAAAAGTAAATCTTAGTAATGAGGTTACGTGGGCCCCACTTTAAATTTGTTTTTGTTTTTCTTTCTTTAAAATAAATAAAGTTAATTCTTTTATTTATTTATTTTTTAATTTATTTATTTAGAAATAAATATTATTTTTTTAATATTAATTTATTTATTTTAAAATAAATAAATAATATAAATACAACCCTTCTTTTTTTAATATATCTTTAAAAGATACCAATTATCATATATTCAAAAACATATTTATTTTCTTTTTAATTCAATAAAGAGGTCATTTCTATATATAAATATATAACAGATAATTATTTACTGTATTGATTTATTATTATTAATTTTTTTAACAGAAGGAACATTCTAGCAAGATGAAAATATAATTATTTTTATTTTTATTCTAAAAAACAAATTCGTTTATTTCCTAAAACATATATTTTTAACCAAATATTCTAAAACGGTTCTATCAAATTTGTATGGTTTAATATCAAGGGTTTTAACAAAGTTCTAAAACAAACTCTAGCTGATTTGATTCAAGTTTTCTAATATTTTCAGAAATAATTCTGGCTTGCTTTGATCACAGACCTGAAAACCCATTATCCAATTTGAAAACCACAATTTTCTAATGAAACTCCATCTACCCTGAAAATAGATGTGACATGTAAACAGGAAAACTAAAACCACAGATTCATACCAATAACCATTTTCTAAGATTGACAAACATAAAGTAGACAAGGAATTTCACACAAGCAGATTTCAGTATTTTAGACGCATAGAAGACGGGGATCTGAGTACTGAAATCAAGGATTCAAACCCTACCTCAAACCTCCAGTTGACAGAAGTCGCGAAGAACAATCCAAAATCTTGAAAATCCTAAGCTTTCACAATTTTGTTCAATCCAATTCCAGAGCTAAAAACCTGTAAAAAATTGTGCAACCTGTGTGTGTCAAAAATGACCAAAAGAAACCTAATAAAGAAAACCTACTCAACCTAGGATTTCCAAAACTTATGCAACCCTTAAAGAAAACTCAACTGAAAACCCAAATCAAAAAATTAGAAAAAATAGAACTCAACTTAAAATTGAGTAAAAATGATTAATTTATTTAATAATTGATAATTACAAGCACTTTCCAATTTAGCCAATTAACTGAGCTTTTTACTTTAAATTTATATTTTAATTTTAATAAAAGAATGTGTAACTTTAATTGCACAATACTATTTAGTTAAAAAATAATATTCTAGCATATTAATAACATGCAAATTGATAATAAAATATTAATTCATTAATTATGCTTTTAAATCTCAATTTTGGATTTAATAATTAATTAAATCCTCTATTCCCAAAATTAGACTTTTTAATTAACATGGGTATTTAATTAATTTTCATTAATTAAATAACATTATATTTAATATTTTCAAATTTAATAAGATTTAATTATTAATTACATAATTAATCTAATAAATCACTCAACCAACTAACACAAAAATTACATCAATCACATGACAAGAAAACATGACGACAAAACCGACTGAACCCAAAATACCACAAACAAGCACAAAGGAAGGGTTCATGAATGACGTCACCTTGATGAATTCAGAAGATAGAAAATAAGATACTTGTCCACTATTTCAGGACAATAATGGCTTAAGTTGGGATTTGGATCTATCTGTTATCTCCCCTCTATTACCATTGAGATATTGCGATAGGGCACGCTCATCTTATAATTCAGGGAAGTCAATGTCTAGTACCTACAAACCTGCATCACAAAGTCGAGCATGTACATAATGTATATATAACAGACAATGATACGGATTGGTCTAACATGTGGATCTTGCAATGCAAGTAACTACATCTCTGTCCTCTACCACATCAGACACATCATACAGAAATGTAAGATAAACACGACACACAATAATGTAAAAGATATATGCTACTCATACACATGCAAGTATGGGGTGAATAAAATCATCCTACCATATTCATAATCATCATGAAAATAACCAAAATATTCTAGCATCAATATTGAAAAGTAAATAATGGGTGGGCACTACACTTCAACATGGTGTTTTTAATTATTTTTATTCATTGTAGTTTATTGAGTAGCCATTTACTATTTGTCACATACAGTGAAAATATTAGTTTATTGTTACAAATGGTGAATGGATGATCAATAACCTTTAAGAATGTTGGCATCAACCCTTGTGGGGGACCATTTTACCCCACATGTTGTGATATTTGTGATATCAATTCACAATATTCTAGTAATGAATATGATACTTGTACCTGCACAGTGAACAAACACATTAGATAAACAACGAATTTAAAATTTTGATGTCCTCTTATTTTCTTTCCTGTGTGTATGATGGTTGCATAGCTAATTTCATACATCACAACAATTAAATATGCATTTTATGACTTTTCATGTGGATTGATGAGGATCCCTAAGCTCTAACCAATCTTCTCTCTCTTCCTGTAGGCAACCTAGACATGGAAAAGTAAATTCCAAAGCGAGGAGCTAAAGATTCAACTTACTCAACCATGGGATTTTTCATTCATTAGGCAATGATGGGTGCCCTCCTTTCATATGTTATTTATGTAGATGTGTATTTATTTTTCATAATGTAGAGTTTAGTCATTCACATGGCTTGTGTGGGAAGTATTCTTTTTTACTTATGAATAAATAAATACTTTTCTTTAAATAATTGTGTGATTCCTTTCTTATACTTGCTTTTATGTTGAAACTAGAACTCACTTAATAATATATCACTCATGAAATGAACAATATAGAAAAATAAAACATATACCCTTAAATTTTCGTTGTAAATACCTTTCCAGCTCTACCTGATGAGGTAGAAGCAAAATTGGCTAAAAATAAGATAAATCCACCTTGACGATTCTACTAATTAAATGAATCATATGAGGATTAGTTACAAAAACTCACAATTCTCTCTATACTTGAGTACCGAAAACATCATTTGTTCTCTAGACTGCTTACATACAATCTATTCACAAGAACATGTTCAAAAGAATATATGTTTATAATGTATAATTCTATTTGTGTCTAGATTTATGTGATTGTCTGAATGGGTATACAATCCTTTCTAAGGTCCAATTTATTTAAATAGTTTCTCATCGATTAACACCCACTCAAGTGAAACTAATATGACATCCTATATAGAAAATATAATACTTTAAAAACACTCTGTAAGGATGTGTTGATGTTAAGTTTTGATTGTGCATAGTTTTTTCTTACTTAGAGCGTAAGCGTAAGTTTGGTAGATTTTTTATGCAATCAAACTAATAATTTTTTCTCTCCCTTATTCAAAATTTTAGTATATAGAGGCACTAAGAGGGGGGTGAATCAGTGTAAACATTTAATGAACAGATTCAACCAATAATTTGATTATGTTTTTAAACAACCAAACATGCATGTGTAACTATGCAATAGAAGTAAAACAATTCAAGCATCCACAAAGCATAATACATAACACCACTATTTTTATCATGGAAACCCTTCTAAGAGGGAGAAACCACAGTGGGGATGAAACACACAAATATCTTCACTGCAGTAAAAATATTTTCCCTATTAGGATATTATAATACCCTTTTAGGGGCTCACCCAGTTAAGAGTGACTAGTACCTTGTTAGAAGTATAATCAGACTTATTAGTATCTACCTAGCTAGAGAATTTATAAATCCTTCTTAGAAGTCACCCTATCAAAGGATTTATACAATGAGACCTGTTAAAGTCAACCCTATTATGGGATTTAACCTGTTAGAGTTAGCCTTCAGCAATGAACTCAAATGACTGATCTGGGAATGGCACTCCTTACCTGTCAAATCCAATCCAATCTTTGAACCTTGGTGAATTTCTCTACCTCTATTTCTGATAAAAAACCACCAATAACATGATCTTCTACCCTAAATCACATGATTTAGCTTTACTTTATACTACTATTCTTAATTTGATTAAGACTTTAAAAACATTCCACAAGTCAGCCCAAAACATTGACCTAAATCATGAAAATCAGCACCAATCATACCTAACATGTTGACCCAAAACTTAATACAAAATTTTATTACCAAAAACCAAAAAATAATCAACTACCTCAATCATCTGATCATTAGGAACCAATCAGTAACTCAACCGGTTCAAACTAAACACATCACCAAAATACCAACTTACTCAAAACTTTGAGTTAACTATTGCAGTCAATAAATTGAACTTGAATAGCCAAGATAATTCTCTAGAAATTATTGCACCACCCAATGTGCTTGCTATCTTGATATCCACTCAAAATAATTTTTGTTATTGTTTTCCTGTTAACCGATCAAAACCCTTAGCTTATTTTTCTTTACCTATCAATCTAGTTTATCGCTATTCGTAACATATCATCAAATCTGATAGAGTTTCCATCAATGACAAACTCATAAGAATCAAACACTGCATCTCAACTAAAAAATCCATCATAATGCCAAAAATCTCCCCCTTTGGCATTGATGGCAAGACATAGTGAAAAAATTACCTCCTCCAAAATGTTCGGCTCATACACTAGTCCCCTGAGATCATTAAACTAGACCCTTAACTTTATTTTTATTTTACTAATCACTCCCCCTTTGACAACAATGACAAAGGTATATAAATGAACTTCAAAAATGAAATCATCTTACCGATCACATCCTGTCAAAAACATCTCTAAAATTAGCTTTGGTTGTCTCCAAAGAAGTCTTCCATGACTTTTTCAAGTGCTCCATGGCATGGATCTATCCATGTAATGTAGAAGTTAACTCCTCCATAGATTCAAGTGTACTCATGTCTGGTAACCCAAGTGTTACCTTTGAATCTTTAACATTTTATTACATTACATCAACTATAGGAATCAAATAAGTCTGTAAATCTAGTAAAGTAGTGACTCTCTTATCTTGTTTTGGTTGTAATGTCTTCATCTTGTGGTTTACAACCTTACCTTGTGACCTATAAGTGATAGTTGAATGTGAAATGGGATCAAAACTAGAAATTACAGACTTAAGCTCTTGCCGAGCTTCATTTCTCTTTAGCTCCAAATCTTGGGTAAACAATAAAAATCAGAAACTTTAGCAAATAATTTTCCAACCTCTTTCAAAATTTCCTTCACCAAGTTCACATGAATTGCAAGTTTCCCTTTTTTTTTATGCAATAGTCTCCATTAAATTATCATTCCTCTTCTTTTCATTATCCATCATTTCTTTATTCATGGCAGCTTCCTCCAAACTAGTAACTTGCTCAGTGATAGCATCCATCTTCTCAATCGGTGTAGCATTAGAATCATGGTCAACTTTAGGTACAAGATATGCGAGAATGTCTCTAGCTGACTGAAATACTTGTTCTTGTTTATTTTCAGCTCTAAGTTGGTCCCTTTTATCTTTCAACTTTAGTATCTCAGATATTCTCATTAAATCACTAGGAATCATTTTGGTAACATCAACAGGTCCTTATATGACCTCAACATCCTCATTTTTAAATTCATATTTGATTTCATCCTCAAGAATATCCATATCCTTTCTCTTCTTCTTGTAACTTGAACTTCCACTTAGACCCAATTTCCTCTTTACTGAATGTTCTGCAACATCAAATTTATGAGCTTCATCTTTCTTCCCAACATCACTTGTTTGTCCAACTACATTGGTTTCAAAAGGTATCACCACCTCTTCAATATTATCCTTATGTGCTTCCCCTTTTCCTTGCACATCTTAAAATTCAACAATAGGAGATTTTTATGAACTATCAAAAGGTATATCTATTGGAATAATTTTTGGTTGCACCAAAATATTTAACTATCAATGCCCAATACAAATGTCAGATTTAACCTGATCTACAAGAGGTGGTTAAACCATGTCAAATCTCTAACGAGGTGTTGACCACCAAGTCAATAATATCCCTCTCAGTACCGATTGATCCTTCAACACCCATTGAAGGGAGACTCAAACCCATGAGCCAAGGCTCTAATACCAATTGTTGGAATCATTTTTCCTTGCAACAAAAGCTTGAACTATCAATGCCCAATACAAACGCTAGATTTAACCCATTCCATGGGAGGTGGTTAATCCATATCACGAATCTCCAAGGAGGTGTTGACCACCATTTTAGAAACATTACCAATAATTAATTTAATCACTTACTCAGTAGTGACAAATTTATCTATTGTTACCTCTTCAATGGTAGCCTCTTGTATTTTTTTCTCCTCTTGAGTATAATCCACCAATTCATCTTCTTTCTCCAATTTCTTCTTCATGATATCAAGAGTTTCATCATGCACTACCTTTGATTCACTAATGAGTATTTTGCACACTCTACTTCTTATTATGAATTCAGGTCTAATAGATTTGATTATGATCTTCAGTTCTTTAATAAACAATTCATGATTAAGTAGAATCAATGCTTGTTCCATCATTTCTCTATCTTGTTTTAGAGAATATCTTCACCTAGCATAAGTCTTCTTGTAAAGTGGTTTAGGTATCATTTTATGCAGATCACTAGGTCCTCTGCAAAACTTATGAAAACTGCATACAATACCATCTTCTACTTTTTTCTTACCTTCATCATCACATTTGTATTAGCATCGGTTGGAATCACTCACACTTCCATATTCCCTTATGTTCTCAACTATGCTATCAGCAGTCAAAGTTCCCCTAGTCTTAGGTTTAACTAATTTCTCAATTAGCATGCCAACAATCTTTTATCTTTTTCCACTAGCCCTCAATTCGGCTTGCTCTTTGTCAAAAGTTATTTGAGGTTCTTAATCCCCAGTTGTATCCTCTCTTTTAATCTTTCCTTTTGACTCTTTGTAGCCATGTGTTGTTTCCTTATTTCTCTTTTAATTTTTCTATCCAGTCACAGGTGTCTTCTATTTTTCCTTTTCCTTTTACTTCTGCACTGTGGAGCTCCTAGTCTCTATTCATGTTGCCTTACCAATTATAGAAGATACAACCTCTACCTCTTCTATTTCTGCAATGGCAGTAGAGGTCCTTGCCTCCTCAGTCACAAAATTATTTTGGATATTATCTATCAAATCCCTTGTAATACCACTCTTCTTTTCTAAATCATCAAATCTTTTCCTCACTCTTCTCTCTATAACAAGTGCCTTTAGCTGTGAATAAATTTTTAGATAATTTTCTTCATAGGTACCAAACCTAGGGGTACTGGCATCGATAGGCTTGGATAGTAACTCCTCAACATGGAGTGATATAATATCACCATCTACCTCATAATCCATCAGTAGAGCCCAATAATTTCTTGGTTGTACTGCATGTATCATACATGTATCAATATCCACAACAAAACATATATCTTCTTTCTACTTCTCTATTATATCGGTTGGGATCCTCTCTCTCTCATGCATTATTTTATGTAAATCTTTGAAATAACCCCACATAGTAATGTTGAATTTGTTTCCTACCATACTTATTCATTCCTTAATCTTTACTACTGCAGGTCTATCGGTCGACCACTAAATCGCATCGATACTAGGGAAATGATTTTGCAAGTAGAAGAATATACATACTAGCAACGATCCATACTTGAAAGTTTGTTTCTTGTCCTTCTTGATTCTCTCCATGTTCACAAATAATTGAATTCTCATTACCTCACATAGTTCATATTGTGTATTCTCCTTGACCATCTGATATGAAGCATGAATACCACCATCGAGTACACTGTTCTCAAATTGATTGATATACTTTGTTGATGAACTATAATTGATTGAATGTTTAAATATGTTAAGTTGATGATCGCCAAGCTACAGAAAGTTAATGTAAGACATTAAATCAGTTAATGTATTGTATTTTCATTGATCTCAACTTAGTATAATCTGATTGGTTATATACATAGTGTCAAAGACTTCAGAGAACTAGAAATATTAAGGCTATGCTTTAAGTAATGCATAAAAGATCAGTATTCACTAAGTGACTACAACCACCGACAGGAAGTGCACCCCGAAGGATAGAGAAACCCAAGAATAAAGTCACAGTGATACCCAAGAAAGCATTACCGATGAGAAAAATCACAAGAATTATCGATGAGTATAACTTCACAGTGTTGCTCGACGGACAAACAACCCTGACGGAGATGATCAAGGAAAACTAAAGTATTGACCGAAGCTAACAAGGAGTTAAAACACCAAAAAGAACTACAGTTCAGAAATGAAAAAAGACTTAGCTGGCAAGAGCTAAAGATGGATTTCACTGGTTTTTAATATTATTTTCATCAACAAGTTAAAACTAGAGATAAGCAAGAGATTTAAAGTTTTTATATTCCAGTTTCTCAAAGAGAAATCTACAGGATAAAACTAAAGTAAAGCTTTAAAGTAAGATTGGCTATAATTGCGGATCATGCCAAGAAAAAGAAATTCAAGAATTGAGAAACGGTGAAATCATGTCTATAAAGAGACAATCTAACTCATTGTGAACTAAGGGGTGAATAGAGAAAGAAGCTATTGAAGAGAAACTGGTGAAGAACAAACTTCATATAAACCTGATCAATCAAGCTGAAAAATAGAGCTATTTCTATGAACACTAAGAAATAGAGAATCACAGCATCACCAATCGGAAAGAAGTGGAGAAAAGGTATTGAAAAGATGCATTGATCATAAAGGTATTATGATCTTACAATAGATCTGAAAATCTGCAAATTATTGTTGTATATGTGAACATATCATTTTACTATTTCAATTTAACCATTGGATCAGAAAGTCTCTTAACTGAGCAGGACTTAACAATCCTTTCTATATTGAGAGACATCCCACGGAGTATCAAAAGTTTTAGTCATGAAGATAGCATAGAGATGTCAGATACCATTTGAAAAAATACACTGGGTTTATTCATAAAACATAGCATATAGATGCCAGATATCAAGTGACAAACTTTTCTATTTAAATCCTCTAATAAGGTCACACCTAACAGTGTGTTTATAACCTTCAACAGGGTTGGATCTTCACTGATCTTACTTCAGAAGAGTGAAAATTTTGGGTTACCAGTCCCAAGTGGTTTTTCCCTTACTAGGGTTTCCACATTAAAAATCCATGTGTCAATGTGTTTATGAGTCATTACTTTAGTGTTTTGCATTACACATAACTAATCTAGATTGATCGGTATACACTAAGTTATTTATTGCATTTCAATAAATGAAAGACTGCTAATCGGTAAATAGTAAGAATAAGGTTTAACAATGAACTCTGAGTAGTAGTTATTTGTTGAGATTATTTCAAGGCATTCATCTTGTAGGACTGAATATAACTAGAGGATTATAATTGTGGTAACAAGTTTTTGGGTTAATTTATTAGAATATTTTTTAGGTCACTGATTCACCCCCGCTCTCAGTTATTCTAACAATTGGTATCAGAGCTTGTGTGCTTAGAAGAAAGGTTTCAAGACCTAAGGAAAAGATTACAAGATGAGCAAACGAGATGTGCCCAAGTTAAACAAGGACAACTTTGCACCATGGAAAAGCAGGATAAGACTCCACCTATCAGGTATTGGAAATGATGTGACTCAATATTTAGATAATGAATATGTGTTTCCTACAAGACCTCACACACTTGAGCAATTTAGAGAAAAGAATAAGCATAATTCTATGATTATAGAACTTGCTTCCTCACTCTCCGATGCTGAATTTGAAGATGTCAAAACTTGCACCTCTGCACAGAAAATGTGGGACAAATTGAAGCTAGTACATGGAGGAGATGCTAATGTACTAAGAGAAAAGGTAGAAATCCTAAGAGGTAAATTTTATGACCTAAGAATGAGATAAGGAGAAAATATCACACAGTACAATTGCAGAATAAAAGAGGTAGTCAATTCTATCCGAGGAGTTGGAGGCATACTTGAAGAAGAGATAGTGGTAAGTAAAATCCTAAGAACCTTACTTCTTGTATATGTTATTAGAGTATCTTCTATACAATAAATGAGAGTATTAGAAACCAATAATGTCACTCTAGATAGTTTGGTTGGTAGACTAATTTCATTTGAGATGAATAACTTTGATAACAGTGTCTTACCATCTATTGAGTCTGCATTCAAATCTTCTTTGAAAATAAGTAAGTCAAGTCATAAACACACTATTAGAAATGATAGTGAAAGTGATAGTGATGACCAAGATCTTGATGATATTAAAGCACTAATGGCTAGAAGATTGCAGAGAGGCAAAGGTAGATACAAAGGTAAATTACCACTTGTATGTTTTAATCGTAAAGAGATTGGACACTTTGTTGCTAGATGTCCTAACAGAAGAAAGGATGACAGAAGTAATGACAGATCATATGAAAATAAGTTTGATAGAAGTGATAACAGAGATCACCAAAGAAACTAACAGTCTGATAGAAGATATACCCAAGATTACAAGGACAAAGGGAAGAAAGCTTGTTACCTAGCTGAGAACAGAGCTGGAGATACTGACACCAAATCTGATGAAGACATTGAGATGGTATTTGTATCTATGAAGGATGATTTAGACAAAGAAGAAAAGGTATGTAGAGACTGCACTCATATCTAAGGTTAGTAAGAATGATTTCTAGATTATAGATAGTGGCTGCACTCACCACATGATCGGTGATAAAAAAAAGTTTGAAACTTTTGAGTACTATAATGGTGGATCAGTAAGAATGGGTAATGACACACCTTGTCGAGTTGAAGGTAAAGGAACCATAATGTTGAACAACCTAATCAAATGTGAGAATTCATACTGGGTAAAAGGACTTAACTATAATCTATTGAATATTTCACAGCTGAATAACACAGGTCACCGAGTAGCATTTGAGAATAATAAGGCAAAGATCTCTAATGAATCAGGAAGGTTGATCAGAACTGGTGAATAGACCAAAGGTAACCTATTCTATCTTGATGATACAAACACCACTTGTTTAATGGATAGAAATGAAGACATATGGTTGTGGCATAAAATATTATGTCATGTGAATTTTGACAACATGAATAAGATAAGCAATAAAAGGAAAGTAAGAGGCTTATCGAGCATGTCAAAGCATGAGCATATCATGTGTAAGAATTTTCAAAAAGGTAAGATGACAAAGTCTAGTTTCAAGAGAAAATCCCATACATCTAATGTTATTCTATAATTAGTCCATAGTGATCTATGTGGACCCATGAGAACAAAGAGTTACTATGGATATAGATATTTCATTCTCTTTGTTGATGATTATTCTAGAATGATGATAGTTATGTTCTTAAAAGAAAAATCAGAAATATTCAAGATGTTTAAATGGTATAAAGCTATAGTAGAAAAACAAAGTGGTAAGGAATTGAAATGCTTAAGATCAGATAGAGGAGGAGAATTTGTTTATGATGAATTAACTAACTTTTGCAATGAGCATGGAATTAAAAGACAAGTTTCTGCACCAAGAACACCACAGAAAAATGGGATTTCTGGAAGGAGAAATAGATCCATTATTGATTGTGCAAGAACAATGATGATTGAGAAAATTATCACTCAAAAATTCTGGAGGGAAGCTGTCAGTACTATTGTCTACACTATAAATAGAGTACAATTGAAGAAAGACACCAAGAACACACCCTATGAGATTTGGTATGGTTACACACCAAATGTAAGTTACTTCAGAATCTTTGGCAGTCAATGTTATATTTTGAAAGATGATAGAAATGTAAAGTTTGACTCCAAAAGTGATGAAGGTATCTTTCTAGGGTATTCCACCAAGAGAAAGGATTATAAATGTCTTAACAAGTCCTCTAACAAGATCATTGAAAGTGCAAATATCAAAATAGATGAATATACAGGGAAAAATGATAAGGAGAGGAGAAAAGAACTAGAAGACTACAACAGGTTTGTTTACACTGAAGAACCTGACACTCTACCTGAGAAATAGTGTATCGCTCCCAAGCAACAAAAAATTGCACCCGAGCATCAGGCTGCAAATACTAAAAAATTAGGAAAATCCTCAAGATGATGTTCCGAGTGATGGAGATCAGAATGAATATCAAGATGATGATCAGAATGATGAACAAAGACCTAAACCGGTACTTTTCAATTATGTCAGAAGACACCATCCACAGAACCAGATCATAGGAGACAAGAAGGCTATAATGAAAACAAGAAGTAAGTCAGTAAACATTATATGTTTAATTTGTGATTTTGAGCCTAAATCTTTTAATACTTCACTTGAAAATGAAGAATGAGTCAGTGCTATGAATAAATAAATAGAACAGATTGAGAATAATATAACATGGACATTAGTACCAAGACCATATGACAAGAATCTCATTGGTACCAAATGGATATTCAGAAACAAGCTGAATGAGAATGGATAAGTCACAAGGAATAAAGAAAGATTAGTATGCAAGGGGTATGCACAAGAACAAGGTATTGACTATGGTGAAACCTTTGCACCCATTTCTATACTAGGAGTAAGAATCTTACTTGCTTATGCTGCATTCAAAGGATTCAAGGTATACAATATGGATGTCAAATCTGCATTCCTAAATTGAATACTAGAAGAAGAGGTATACATTGAACAACCAGAAGGGATTGTTGATCCAAATAGGAGAAATGTGGTATGTAGACTACACATGCCTTGTATGGATTGAAACAAGCACCTAGAGCCTGGTATGAAAAACTTCAATCCTATCTCATAAGCATTGGATTTGTAAGAACAAGTAAAAATAACAATCTGTACTTAAAACAAGATATTGATGGTAATATTCTGATTGCTAAAATATTTGTTGATGATATCATATTTGGGGGTAATGATATGTTATGTAAATATTTTTCTAATAAAATGAGAAAATTTTTTGATATGTCGATGTTTGGGGAGATCAAATTCTTTCTTAGTCTACATATTCTTCAACAAGATGCAGGCATATATATCACTCAATCCAAATACATCAAGGAAGTGTTGAAGATATTCAAAATGGAAGATTCCAAACTAGTGGGAACACCTATGGCAACTGGATGTAAGCTGAAAAAAGAAGAAAAATCAAATGAGGTAAATCAGACCTTGTATAGATCAATGATCGGCAAACTAATGTATGTTTTTCATACTAGACCAAATATAGCACATGCAGTTGGAATAGTTGAAAGATTCTCTGCTAATCCCAAAGAATCACACATGACTGCTTTCAAGAGAATTGTGAGATATCTAAAGAACACTGAGGACTATGGATTATGGTATAAAAGAGAAGGCAAATTTGAGCTTCAAGTCTATACAGATGTTGATTGGGCTGGAAACTTAGATGCCTGAAAGAGCACAACTGGAGGAGCATTTTTCATGGGTGATATACTTGTCACATGGATCAACAAGAAGCAAGGATGCATCTCACAATCTACTACAGAAGAAGAATATGTGGTTGCTATTGCAAACTACTCTAACATTGCATGGACCAAAAAGTTACTAGAAGGTATGAATATGAAAATTCTTGAACCAATAATTATCTATTGTGATAATACCAGTGCAATAAAAATTTCTAAGAATCTAGTCATGCATGCTAAGACTAAGCATATTTCTATCAAGTATCATTACTTAAGATAAAAAGTGCAAGAGAAAGAAGTGATACTAGAATATGTTCAATCAAAGGAACAATTAGCTAATATATTCACAAAGCCATTGCCTAAAGATACATTTGAGTACCTGAGGAACACACTAGGGGTCTGACCCTTGTCTATTGGTCAGTAAGCTGACTAGGAGGCTGCATCATCCTACACATAATTAGAAAATCATTCATGTTGATGCAAGAAAAGAGATTGACTACAAAGATACATTAGTACACATTAAGGTACATAACTACACCGAACACCAGAGTCACTGTATTGATGATGGATAGGTAAATTCAAGGAGTATATGTTGGGATTAATGGGAAGTAGTACTGAGAGGGGAGGGGTGAATCAGTACCTCTAAAATTTTTAATTCTTTTCACCATTCATCATTAGTAATCATTCATTACTATATTACCAACCATTACTATTTCTCTTTCTTATGCATGTAATATTAAATCTGTTAGAACACTTCAGGGATAACTGAGAGGGGGGGGGGGTGAATCAGTTATCAGCAACTTTAAGTCTTTATCTTAAACTTATTAATCCAGATTGATACAAAGTAAATGCACATACAGATAACACATTACACAACACATCAATTTTATTACGGGGAAACCAAATGGTAAAAACCCTGGTGGGAATTAGTACCCATAAAGAACTATATTGTTTATAGTGATCCCTGTTAAAAGATCTTCCAACCCTGTTAGGAGTTGTACATTACAATGCAGTAGTATAGTGACCTAGTTAAGAGTTGGACCCTATTAGGAGTATTTTATAATAACCCTATTAGGGGTGGTCGACTCACTATCCAAGGACTCACTATCCAAGGACTCACTATCCAAGGACTCACTGTCCAAGTGGTGAAGGCTACAACCTTCTGGTTAATTGATACACACTGTATCAACAAGGTGAACTGTTGTTTGTGACACTGCTTGTCTGATCAGTTCCTTTTGTGCACCGATGCTTTAACCTCTTGTAAAGCACTATAATAATCTTCTCTGTGTTCTGAAAGCTTCTACTTCAATATCTATATTATCAACATATGATAAATACAGCTCTACTGCTTTAACACTCTGCTCTGCTTTTCTTATCTCTGGCTTTCACAACTCTTCTTATTAAAAATGACCTTCTATAAGTACATACTCCAAGTATGAGATCATGGGACCTGTTAGACAACTCTTTATAACATCCTTTTCAGCTCTACTAAGAACGCAAGCATAATTACAACCGCACAAGTACTAACTGAATAGACGCGTCGCTTCACTAAGTCAACTTCATCAATTTAACCATAACTTTGTAATATTCTTGAAACACATTTGGCGCATTTAGATTAATATCAACAACTCATAACTCATCATGAATATACGCACACATATCCTAAAGATAGGTGCAACTCGATCAACACATTACATACATCGGCCTTAAACTGTTATTCCTCCAGAACTGTAACTGTCAACAACAAAATTACATATCTTTACTAAAACTTCATATCTAGGTCTGCGTGTATGAACATAGCATAGTAAACATTTCAAAAACATGTATCTATCCATGCTAGTCTTCATGTCATCATATGGATAAGTACATACAGAAGTATTGTTGTGTATTATATGTTGTCATCAATGACAAACATATAATCAATCAACTATTC
This sequence comes from Thuja plicata, assembly GCA_018584345.1. Taxonomy (NCBI): domain Eukaryota; kingdom Viridiplantae; phylum Streptophyta; class Pinopsida; order Cupressales; family Cupressaceae; genus Thuja; species Thuja plicata. Next base: position 471,254 of record MU226199.1, read on the forward strand.
AGAATCAAATCTCCAACAAAATCATAATATTTAATTGTTTTCAAAATTCATAGAAACATTCATGAAAGTAATAAACACATAACACAAGATATGATATCGTAGAAAAATCTTGTTAGGAAGTAAAAACTGCGCTGGGGATGGCACCCACAAAACTTCACTATCTGCAAAATGAAAGGGAGCCGGTAAAGGCTTACAATTGATCACTTCGGATGATCTACCCTGTTAGGAGTATTAAAGTGGAGACTGGTTAAGATCTACTCTATTAAGAGCTTTAGCAACACTGATTTAAGTGTGCACTTGGTTAAGAGATTTACAGTAGGACCGTTAAGTCCACCTTTCTTTAAAGGATTTCCTAAGTGTACTACACTTGTTAGAATGAGTACATATGATTGACCTGACTGTATGCAATCTAAAATTACTAATTAGAGATCCATTAAAACTCTCATAATAATAATATCACCTTAAGTGACTGATTAATACCTTTCTCTGCTCGTCGGTAGCCTGTGTTCTTGTTCTTGAAACTGATTTGATTTTTTTATGTCCTTCTATATGAAATATCTTATCTGGTCTTTAGATGCTCTCCATGGCTACAATATTCATCAAACAACAACATGCTCACAATAGATTGAGCATCTATTTATACAAGTATTTGACCTATCTTTGAATCACGCATTACAATGTTAACTCTTAGATCCAAGGTTTACAACTTGACCTTGATCTTTAGTTTACATGTTTTAAACTAGTAAAACTAATTAAAACAATAATAAATACATTTCTTTCTCCACACATAATGGATTTAAAAGAAAATCAAGAACCTATATATACAACTTCAGTGATTTATCTGACATGGAAAGTCAGATCCACTTTTTGCGGGATGTAACTGACTGTCAGTTCTTGGTCGTCAGGTTGAACTGAAAGTCTGTCGGCATTCCTTTGTTGAACTGATCATTGGGTTCCCTTTATCTGTCGAGTTCCTCTCTTTTTTGTTCTATTGGGTTGCACTGTTGTTACTCGTCGGGTTACTTTAACCTTTTTGTCATCGGGTAACACTAAATAGTGTTTGTTGGGATGCTTTGAACTTGGCAGTATCACTAACCTTGGCGTCAGGTAGTGCTATGCCCTGTCTGTCAGTGTAGTGTAAACCGATGGTGTAGATCATGTTTTTCCTTGTGTATACTAATAGAAAAATATAATGCCTCCAATCTCCCCCTTTGACATTAGTATCAAAAACCGATATATGCATAATACTGTTTAGTATGTACACCATGTCTATATCCTTGTCATTATATGACTCCCCCTAACTCTATGCATCAGTATAGTATAAGTATATATGTACATATATATACTTGCCTTTGTACTATACATTCCCTGTTCTTTGCTCTTTCATTTGTATGACTGTACACATAATTCCTCTTTTCATTTTCCCCTTTATACTAATGGAACTGTACATATCATTTCCCCCTTTATTTGATACTCGTGAAAAAAATGTACAACTTATAAGATGCCAAAAATTGTGACAAAAATGTGTAACTTACAATGTGTCAAGAATATGGGGATGGGTTGTCTTGATATCTTCAAGCAATTTCTCCCATTTTTCTTGTAGGATTTCTAGGGCCATGTGCTCTAGCTCTAGCCTTGCATGCATATCATAAATTTTGTCTAGGATAGACATTTATGGGGTGGAAATTAGTGTGTTTTCCTCTGTCACATGTTGTTGCAGTAGTGAAAGTGTCAGTAAGAGTTGATCTTGAAGCTCATTTACCTCATCTTTGTACTTCATCTCAGCAATCTATATGTATTGTCTCAATTTCCAAGCCTATTTGAGTTTCTCATTATGCAATTTTATTTCCTCTTCATTATTTGTGAGAATTTTTGCAGTATCAAAGTAATAGCTTCTGAGATGATTGGATCAATTGTGCTCACCAATTCCGAAAGCTTTCCCTTTTTCAATGCCACTTCCTGGCTTATCTTTTCTGCTAGCTTGAACTCATACTTCTAATCAAGTCTTTCTTCCATGACCTTCTCAGCATCTATGTTCTAAGATGTTATTGCATCTGTGAGTACCACCAATTGATCAAGCATTGGGGTTGTCTAATCAATATCTACATCAGGTACTATTTTCTGAACTATTCCTCTTGCTACTTCCAGTACCTTTTCCTCCTTTGTCGCTTTCCTTAGTTTGTATTGCATTGCCTTCCTCTCCCAGAGTCTTGCATACTTGGTCAATTCAGTTGGATCCAATGTCCTCTGATCACAAACTGGAATCTCAATGATTTCATCAATAGTTACTGGATTCTTATGCTTTCCCTTCTTCTTCTTTGAGACTTGTGGGGATGCATATGTATGAACTACCATTTCTAGTTCATTTGTCCTCTCTGAAGTGCTTGGTGAAGGCTTTGTTGATGATGCTTGTTGTGTTTTCTACTCAGAGTGTACCTATCAGTTTGGTGAAGATGTCTCTCCATCAACCTTGGGTGTCTCTGTAGATTTTTCTTCTATTTTCATCTCTAGCTCATCTTTCTTTACTTCTTCACTCTTATATGTCTACTTGTGCTCCTTTACCTTTTGTGTTTCTTCTTTATTTTTATCAGTAGATTTATCTTTCTAATCGTCAATTGTGGCTTGCTCTGCAATTGTATCCTTTGTATTATCTATGGTGTCTTTTACTTTAGCCTCACCCTGTCCTTAGGTGTGTTTGTTTCCTTTGCAGTAGATCCATCATTACCCTCTAATATATTGATTGCCTTCATTAACATAGGCATATTTATTTGAGTGGTGGCTTGGGTTGTATCCAGAGTGGTGTCCTGCTCATCGGTTTGGTCTTTTTGAGCAGTGACATCCTCATCTTCTTGTATCTTCTCTGTAGGGTCTGGTTCTGTTAAGTCCATGACTGATGTGTCCTGCTATGTCTCATCAGTTGTTAGATTTCTATAATTCTTCTTCACTACATTGGTCTCATCCTCTTTAGAATCCTCTATGTCAGCTTTAGTTCTTACCATTCTTTTTCTCCTCTTTGTAGGTGTTGTCTTCACATTTTGTTCTTGTTTTGTTTGTTTTGCTGGTTGCTTCCTCTTATAGGTCCTTACTTGACCTTTCTTAAGAGGTGTGGTATCGGTCTTAGCAGTTTGACTCCTTGTCCTCTGCTTCTTTGTAGGAGGTGGAGGTGTATCAGATTTAGTCTCCTCAGAATCTGATTTATGTTCATCATGCCCTTCACCGATGGTACCATGTTCATCGGTTTCCTCTAGTTGTTCTTGTTCCTCCTCAGTAACTGATAGAATATTTTTGAGATTCTTAACCATCTTATCCCTTTTATTGATAGTTTTCTTGATTTCTAGGCCTCTTTTTATCTTTTATCTGGCCTCTTCATAGGTTCCAAACCTTGGTTGTTTGTTGTCAATAGGATCATTAATCAATGCATCAATTGCATTTGTGGCCTTATCTATGTTGATATCATAATCCAATGGTGCTAACCAAGCTATGCTTTGTACAACTGGTTTGATGTGGGTGAAATATGTGTCCACCATAAAACATATTTCATCCCTATGTTTTTCAACAAGTTGTTCAGGGATCCTTGTCCTTTCCATCATCTTTTCCTTGAATTCAAGGAAGTATGCAGTCATAACTAATTCAAAATTATCTCCTAGTGACTTAATTAGTTCACTAATCTGTAATGTCACCAGTTTTGTAGTGTCCCATTTCACTTTTCCTACTAAAGGAAAGTACTCTTGAAAGTAGAAAAAGATACACATGATAAGTGAGAAGAACTTACATGTGTTAGTCTTTGTGGACTTGATTGTGATCATGTTTTCATTAAGTTGTTTCAGCAGGATCTCACATAGATCCATCTGTATGCCCTTGGTCACTATCTTGTAAGCTGTACTTACGGATGTTGCACATATGATGTTCAACCTGCTTGCTTGAAAGATCTTATAACCAATCACACATGCACTGAACCTCAATTCCTCATCGATGATGGTGTTTACTTTTAGTCCTCTATTGTCCCATTCAGATTTTGTGAGCTTTGTGACTTCTGTCCTAGAGGGATTCTTGTGAGCCTTAGGCTTGTCAATTATTGGATAACCAATGACAGCATGATGGACATCCTTGGTGATTTTCTTGGGTTGATCTAACCACAACTTCTGGTCATGCAATCTGCTAAGCACCAACCTAATCCAGTTGGTCTTGAAGTCCCTCGGGAAATATAAGGCATTAGTTATCCCTTTAACCTCTAAGTGTTGGTGCTCTTATTTCAGGTTCCCTTCTACATCACAAAGCTTCTTATAAGCTTCATCCATCTCTAGATCACCTATTTCAGCAATCTTGCAGTGAATATAAGACCTAACATCTTCTATAAGAAAAACCCCAGGTGGAATCTTAGAGAACACATTGGTTTCATTAGGTTGTGATGCAATCTTTGGGCATATCTTATATTTGGGTTCAACATAGGTGTTGTTCTTGATTAACCTAACCACATTCTTCTTATCACTCTTGATCTTTATGGTTCTCGACATGGTTGCCATCATTTTTCAAGTATTAGGGCTTTCTTAAAAAATAATGACAGAGATATTTCGGTGCCCTCGGTACTTACTTCAATCCATGATAATGGTGAATGATCTATTTTTTGTGTGCTTGGATCATTTTGAGGTCGCTCCATCAAATTCTCTTCAATCGCTCTATTTTTCGCTCTGTTTTCTCTTCAAATTGCGGGTGCAAAATGAAGTGCTCCCATCGTCTACTTATAGACTTTTTTTTTCCTAAGTCTTTATCATAAATGCTCAATGACTCGTCAAGACATGAAGACAGAGTTCGTTGGGAAGACTTTCAAAAGTCATCATCGGTGTTGTCAGGATGCTCAGGACAATTTTTAACAATTTAGATTTTACCGACGGATATCGGTATTCTGTCATGTCAACTTTGTCATTTTGCTTCCTTACTGATGGGTGTCAGATTACATTGGTAACTTAACCATTTTATGTGTTGACCAAAAAATTCTGGTAAGTGTAAACAACTCATCCATTGTGTTCATCGCTGATTTTTGGTATGTGTATACCAATGAGGTTGTTTTCTCAGAATTGAAACAAGTAACATAATATGCATCTTTATTATGTAGATTTTGACTATCTATCAATTTGTATAATGGAACTAATGAAAAATGTGACTTGGAGTAGTGCAGTTCCATACTTACTCATTCAGCTCAAGTGGGGGTGGTGATGTCACCATATCCATTGGATGGGGTGTCACCATTTGCATTGCTTGGTCCAGCTTCATCATTGCTTGAATCTTTTCTCCACATTTTGTCTCTAGCCCTCCGAATATCTTCAATGGTGTTTCCATTGGGATATGTGCTTGTCTCTGTCATTCGGTCTTTGCAATCTTTCTTGAGATGACCAACTTTGTGACAGTGTAAGCATGCCATTCTTGGGTTTGACCAGCCTCTAGACCTTTTGATCCATGCCCTCATGTATTTTGCAGTAATGTGACCATATCTACCACATGTTGTACAATTTTTCCAAGTATTGTAGTCCCATACATATTGATTACCGATTCTCTTTGGTTGATAGGGAGTTTCTTGACCTTTTGGCTTCCATGCTTGTCTTTTCTTTTTCCAGCATTCAAGACTTGTGTGCCCATTCATCTTTCATGTAGGACAGTATTTGTCCATGTAGGTTTCCTTCTTTGGTTGTTCCATCTTAGACTTACATTCATATTCTTTATGTCCTTTCTTGTTACATTTATAACAGAATCCTATGAATGAAGATGTAGATTTAGGAATACCTTTCATTTTGCCTCGGCATACATTTG
>MU226199.1:478310-496142 GCA_018584345.1 Thuja plicata
AGCAACACTGATTTAAGTGTGCACTTGGTTAAGAGATTTACAATAGGACTGTTAAGTCCACCTTTCTTGAAAGGATTTCTTAAGTGTACTACACTTGTTAGAATGAGTACATATGATTGACCTGACTGTATGCAATCTATAATTTTTGATTATAGATCCATTAAAGCTCTCATAATAATAATATCACCTTAAGTGACTGATGAATACCTTTCTCTGCTCGTCGGTAGCCTATGTTCTTGTTCTTGAAACTGATTTGATTCTTTTCTGTCCTTCTGTATGAAATCTCTTGTCTGGTCTTTAGATGCTCTTCGTAGATACAATCTTCATCGAACAAAAACATGCTCACAATAGATTGAGCATCTATTTATACAAGTATTTGACCTATCTTTGAATCACACATTACAATGTTAACTCTTAGATCCAAGGTTTACAACTTGACCTTGATCTTTAGTTTGCATGTTTTAAAGCAGTAAACTAATTAAAACAATAATAAATACATTGCTTTCTCCACACATAATGGATTTAAAATAAAATCAAGAAGCTATATATACAAATTTAGTGATTTATCTAACGCGAAAAGTCAGATCTACATATTTCAAGATGTAACTGACTGTCGGTTCTTGGTCGTCGGGTTGAGCTGAAATTCTGCCTATGTTCCTTTGTTGAACTGATCATCAAGTTCCCTTTATCTTTTGGGTTCCTCTCTTTGTTGTTCCGTCGGGTTGCACTATTGTTACTTGTCGGGTTCCTTTAACCTTTTTGTCATCGAGTAACACTAAATAGTGTTTGTCAGGATGCTTTGAACTTGGCAGTATCGGGTAACCTTGTCATCAGGTAGTGCTATGCCCTATCTGTCGGTGTAGCATAAACCAATGGTATAGATCATGTTTTTCCTTGTGTATACTAATGGAAAAATATAATGCTTTTAGTATTTATAAAAATGTGAAAGGATATAAATTTGGCATGATCAAAGTTTACTTTGGCATTGTTGTCAAAGGGAAAGATTATCATTATCCAAAGGGAGAGAATATCCAGGTATCCAAAGGGAGAGATTACATATGAAATATCCATCATGACTATCCAGAGGGAGAGATGTAACCTATAAGGGAGAGAAGTATCATGAGGGAGAGATGACTTATTGTTGTCTAAAGAAAAAGAGATGATCAAGGAGAGGAACAAGCAAAAGGGAGAGACAACATCAAAGACAGAATAAGAAGCTACTACATCTATCCAGTGTAGGGAATAAATATTGAAGAAAGAACTCTGTAAGAAACAAATCTAAGCTATATGAGCTTATCGAGAGCCAGACATTTGTATTATTTATAGAACAATAAGACTGGTAGATTGATGAAATAAAACTGATATATTTCATATTGTATTATTAATAATATAGTGTGATAATGTAGTGTGTTTCTATCAATGCCAAAGGGAGAGATTGATGAACTATAATTGATTGAATGTTTGAATATGTTAAGTTTATGATCACCAAGCTGTAGAAATTTAATGCAAGACATTAAATAAGTTAATGTATTATATGTCATTGATGTCAACTTGATATAATCTGATTGGTTATATACATAGTGTCAAAGACTTCAGAGAACCATAAAGATTAAGGTTATGCTTTCAGTAATGCATAAAATATCACTATTCACTAAGTGACTACAAACACCGATGGGGAGTGCACCCCGATGGACAAAGAAACCCAAGAAGAAAGTCATGGTGATACCCAAGAAAGAATTACCGACGAGCAGAATCACAAGCATTACCGATGAGAAGAACTTCACAGTGTTTTCCAACGGACAAACAACCCCGAGGGAGATGCCCGAGGAAAACTAAAGTATTGACCGAAGCTAACAAGGAGTTAAAACACCGAAAATAAATGAAGTTCATAAATGACAAAGGACTTAGCTGGAAAGAGCTACAGATGGAGTTAACTAGTTGTTAATATTGATTTCATCGACAAGTTAAAACTAGAGATAAGCAAGAGATTTAAATCTTTTTTATTCTAGTTGTCAAAGAGAAATCTACGGGATAAAACTGAAGTAAAGCTTTAAAGAAAGATTGGCTAGAATTGTGGATCACGCCAAGAACATGAAAGTCAAGCTAAGAAATGGTGAAATAATGTCTATAAAGAGACAATCTAATTCATTGTGAATTAAGGGGTGAATAGAGAAAGAAGATGCTGAAGAGAAATCGGTGAAGAACAAACTTCATACAATCCTGATCAATCAAGCTGAAGAGAAGAGCTAATTCTGTGGACACCGAGCAACAGAGAAGCTCAACATTACCAAGAAGAAATAAGTAGAGCAAAGGTATTGAAAAGATACATTGATCAGAAAGGTATTATGAGCTTACAATAGATCTAAAAATCTGCAAAGTATTGTTGTATATGTGAATAGATCATCTTACTATTTCAATTTAACCATTGGATCAAAAATTCTCTTAACCAAGTAGGACTTAACAATCCTTTCTATATTGAGATAGATCCCTAGGAATATCAAAAGGTTTGGTCATTAAGATAGCATAGAGATTCCAGATACCATTTGACAAACTACACTGGGTTTGGTCATAAAAGGTAGCATAGAGATGCCAGATATCAAGTGACAAACTATTCTATTTAAATCCTCTAACAAGGTCACACCTAACAGTGTGTTTATAACCTTTAACATGGTTGACTCTTCACTGAGCTCACTTCAGAAGAGTGAAATTTTTGGGTTAGCAGTCCTAAGTGGCTTTACTCTTAGCAGGGTTTTTATGTTAATAATCCATGTGTCAATGTGTTTATTAGTCATTACTTTAGTGTTTTGCATTACACATAACTAATTTGGATTGATCGGTATACACTAAGTTATTTACTGCATTTCAGTAAATGAAAGACTGCTAATAGGTAAACTATAAGAATAAGGTTTAATAGTGAACTCCGAGCAGTAGTTATTTGTTGAGATTATTTCAAAGCATTCATCTTGTAGGAGTGAAGTTAACTAGAGGCTTATAATTGTGGTAATAAGTTTTTGGGTTAATTTATTGGAATATTTTTTAGGCCACTGATTCAACCCCCCCCCCTTCTCAGTTATTCTAACATTTGTAACCGATCACCATAGATGAAAACTTGACCTCGATATCTACAATGTCATTAATTATTATAGCATGTTGATCTTATTTAAATTTGTTAGACGAGTGACCTCACCAGCATTAATCATTCTTAGAACAAGTATATCATCGGTCACACACAACCCTATTACCACGTAAATAATCTCCTTGGCAATATTATGTTTCCTGTCCAACCATAAGAACTAATCATGAACATGACTTAGTACATATCTAATCCAATCAATTTCAAAATCATTAAGTAGGACTACATAAGTAAAACCCTTTTCTGCTAAATTCTTATGCTCATCCTTCAATCTAGAGTCATTACATAGTTCGGTATATGCATTCAAGATAACACTTCAACCAAGATCCTCAATCTTACATTGAAAAAATTATATTATATCCTTATTCAACAACACACCATGGGGTATCGAAGATAAAGTGTCTGCGATATCATTCTCTACCACATTAAAAGGATGCAACTTAAATATTGGCCTCAGTTCCTCTGTAATCTCAACCAATACAAGACTGTAATGCTAATAATAATTTTCTTCACAAAACACAGTATAGAACTTTCGCAACACAGATAAATACCATTTTTGGTCGAAAAGGGTTCTTCAAACACCCCTTCAATTCTATCAAAAGATCACAACTATCAATGCACAATCACTTCAAATCACCTTAGAATCGCTCATAAGTTCTTTTCTTAGCTCGTATAATGCATTGTGACAAATGGACTTATTTTTTTCCCTTTTAACATTTCATTTCCAAGTAATAAATACAATGATCAAATAGTACCTTTAACTAGTTGCAACAGATTAGAACATAAAAAGTCACTATGCCATAAAAAACCATTATGTGGTCATATAGAATCATATGTAATACAAGATTCTTCATCAAATTCTCTTATAACATCAATAGGCATCTAAATATGCTAATAAATCTTACCGCACACACAACTAATTAGGGGATAGGTTATAGATCTTACTTGATTTGATCCCCCTAAGAAAATAGTTGTGACTTAGTCTGATGATGAATTCTCCACATTACCTGATGTTGTGGAGCTCTCTGTCAATTCAAAAGTTTTGAGTTCACCTTTCTTAACCCATGTTTCCTTAATCTTCTTTTTTATTCGTTCAACATATGCAATTTTCTTGCCTTTATCATCAACAGGCCTATTCACCTGTTGCCTCCAGTGTTTTTCTTCTTATCTCTGCAAGATCTAGCAAGATGTCCAATATTGTTACAATAGTAACACACCATACGTATTTGTCTCCATGGTCCAACATTTCCTCTACCAGTTCTCATCTTGCAATTCACTGTTGTGTGCCTATAATTGTGACAATAGAACATGTAACATCAATCAGTTGTCTTATTGATTAGGTCTCTGCCAGTTGGAGTTATATGGCTTTTGATTGTTGATTCTATCACTACACTCATTATCCTTAGGACCATACTTATTTCAATGATAACGATAACCATGAAAAACATCCAATCTAGCATTGTAACCTTCAGATTTTCCATAAAATTTTCCAAATCTAGGAATAGGTGTGTTAGGTCTATTAGGTCCAATAGGTCTAAACCTACAAACATTATCAGTGTAACCTTCCTTGTGACAATTAAAAAATACCGGTCTGTAATTCCTCTTACCATCTTTGTTGTTGTTCACCTTAGGAGTTGACTCTCCTTTAGCATGGATCTTCTTTGTACTAGATGACTCACCGACTTCAAATTTAGAAAACCCTAAACCTTGTTTCTCACCATTTCTCCTTTGACTTGAGAGTTTTTCATCAAGTTTAGAATAAATCTTATTGAACTTGTCCAACAAATCATTTGTTGTCTTAAGTTCTCCTTTCAGCTTTTCATTATCTTTCCCCAGATTCTCATTTTCTCTTATGACATTAGAATTTTCTTCATTTGAATCAAGTAGGTGTTCAGGAAAAACAAAAACTTCTTTTTCAAATCTAAATAGTTCCTCCAACTTGGATTTTAAGGTATCATCTTTAGATTTGAGAGCGTCTTCTGCTACCTTCTTGGCTTCATCTATAGTTTTTCTTGCTTCTAACTCTTGACCCATTCTCATTGAGAATTTTTCCAAATCCCTTTGCATGTTCTTGTTTTCTTACTTCATCTTTTCCAACCCCTTATGCATGTCCGTGATGTCCTTAGCTAGCTGCTCATTCTCCAAGACCATGGCTTCTACCTTAGATTCATCATATCCACTCTGCTCAGATAGGTGTTTGATGAGATCTTGACTCTCACTCAATTTTCCAACCAACTCTTGTCTCTTAGCCCTAGAAATATTCAAATCATCCTCCATTTTCTTAATCATATCTTCAACGTCTGCAAATTGCCTTCTATAGAACTCCATGTTTTCCTTAAGGATCTCTCCCAAGATTTAAGGCTTCGTCAAGGGAACTAGGCTTTGATACAAATTTTTAGTATATAGAGGCACTGAGAGTGGGGGGGGTGAATTAGTGTAAATAGGTAATTAACCAATTCAACCAAGAATTTTATTATGCTTTTAAACAACTTCCAAACAACCAAATATGCAAGCATAAATACACAATAGAAGTAAAAAAATTCAAGCATCCACAAAGCATAACACATTACACCACTATTTTTATCATGGAAACCCTTGTAAGAGGGATAAAACTACGGTGGGGATGACATCCACAAATCTCTTCACTACAGTAAAAAGAGTTGCCCTGTTAGGAACTTACAATACCTTGTTAGGATCTACCTCGCTAGAGGATTTATAAATCCTTCTCATAAGTTACCTTGTTAAAGGATTTATACAATGAGACCTGTTAAAGTCAACCCTATTAAGGGATTTAACCTACTAACCTGTTAAAGTTAGCCTTGAGCAATGAAATTAAATGACTGATCTAGGAATGGAATTTCTTGCTTGTCAGATCCAATGCAATCTCTAAACCCTGGTGCAATTTTTTTCCTCTATCTATGATCGAATCCACCAATAACATGATCTTATACCCTAAATCACATGAATTATCTTTTCTTTATACTATTGTTATTAAGTTTGTTAAGACTTTAAAAAACATTCCACAAGTCAGCCCAAAACATTGATCTAACTTATGAAAATCATCGCCAATCATACCTAACATGTTAGCCCAAAATGTATACATAAGTTTATTACCAAAAATTGACAAATAATCAACTACCTCGGTCATCTGATCATCAAGAACCAATTAGTAACTCAACCAGTTCAAACTAAACACATCACCAAAATACCAACTTAGTCAAAACTTTGAGTTAACTCTTGCGGTTGATAAATTGAACTTGAATGACCAAGATAATGCTCTAGTAATGATCACACCACCCAATGTTCTTTCTATCTCGATCGCCACTCAAAATATTTTTTTTACTATCTTCTTATTAACCGATCAAAACACTTGGCTTATTTTTCTTTACTTATAAATCCAGTTGATCGGTATCTGTAACCAATGGTTATCAAATCTGATAGAGTTTCCATTAATGAAAAACTCATAAGCATCAAACATTGCATCTCAAATCCAAAATCCATCCTAATGCCAACACAAAATCCCTTGGTTATTGGTTTTTCATATTGGGAGTATAATCCCCAACACCTAACAAATTACTTTAAATATAATGCACCTTAAAATTAATTGATCCAATAATTTCTGAAGTAATTTAATCCATACCAAAATTAAGAAGGATAGATACATATGATCAACAAAATAATTTTTCATGTGTAGCTTCTTGTGATGGGCATTGTCGTTGCCCAACGGTTTCTACTCAACTTTCTTTTCAAATTTTCCTAGGTTTTCTGGTACTTCCCCTATGTTAGTTTGAATTGTGGTGGGGGTTTTGGCTAATTCCTCTCTTACATTGCTTGGAGCTTCCAACACTCCCCTCCTTAGGTTGGGTGTTCCTAGTCCTCTACTTGTGGGAGGATCGGAGACTCTTTCTAGGTCGAGTAGTGGTGGGGTTTCTACTATTGAGGTTGTTAGGGTTGGGGCTTCCCTTATAAATGCTATTGCTAATGGTGGGTAGAGATATTCTTGGGCTACCAGATCTACTGACATTTATCTAAACAAAAACAATTATCCCATTGAATGTGCCAAGACCTCCCCTATTGTGGTATGTGGCCCAGATGTGGTGAATAATGTGGATTTTTATCAACGTTGTGGATTGGTTTGTAGATTTAGCAGTTTTTGGCCCTCTCTTCAAGATCTACATTGTTGGGTGATATATTATTGGTGATCATTTGTCTATAGTAACATTGAGGTCTTCCCTTGTGCAAAGGGTCTTTTTTTATTTATTCTTTTACTTCTCAAGAAGAATGTGATTTGATATTGTGAAAATTGAGAGTTTGGGAGAATCACTCTCTCCCTCTGCTAAACCATGGATAGTCTCCTTTAACCCTCTTACTGAACCTCTTAGTGTTCATCTAGTGTGGGTTTTTCTTCCCAATATCCCCCTTCATTTTTGGGAGAATTCTTTCTTTGAGGTCATTGACGACTCTATTGGTTGTTTCTTAAAGGTGGATGAGGCTACGAGTGCGACGAGTTCCTCTACCTTTTCTTGCATTCTAGTTGACATTGACATCTCTACATCCCTTCTAAGGTATTTAGTTATTATGGTTGGGGACAAGCCTTGGACCCAATTGCTTAATTTTTAGGTTCTCCCCTTTCGATGTTTCTCTACGGGCCATCTGGCTATAGATTGTTCTCTCTCACACCAAAAAGGTGTTGCCACTTGGTGGAAGCACACAAATGATGATCATTTGATTATTTTGGCCTCCAACTCTTCCTCTGATGACTCTTTACAAGATAATGATGTCTCCCACTAAGTTCTCTTACTTCTCCACCTCTTATTGTTGATACAGTCCCCTATGACAGTGTGGACCCTTCTCCTATTGTTGTTGCTCTTGTTCTGCCCCAGCCTATGGTTGTTGAAGTTCAAAGTTGTCAGCACTTTGTTCCTATTTTTTTGGCATTAATTCTCTCTCTTTGGGGATTTTTCTACTGTCCCTTTGTGGTGGGGACCCTTTTGATAGTATTTCCTAGACGGTTGTGCATTGACAAAGGAAGAATCACTCTTTAGTCTCTTGCTCTCCTCCCTATAATGTGGGTGAGTTGTCTACCCACTCTTGATGTGGGTGACTAGTTGTGATGCTAGTCTTTTGTCAATGGTCATTTATGGACCTTGTTGTATATAGTCACTTTGGTTTTCTATTTCTACGCCTTCGGGATTTGGTTTTGTAAGGGACAACACCCTTGCTTTGTTGCTTTTATTTTCAAAAACAAAATAGTTGTTCATGTCAATAATTATCAGCTAAAATTTAATGTCTCTATAACACTAGAAAATTTCTCATCGCCAAAAATTATTTGTGAGAATTCATTGTCATTAGTAATTCATGACATTACATTAAATCAAAATATATTAGTTTAATGTTTCCTTAAATCGCACAAGATATACCTATTAAATTTTTTATTAAGCCAGTTTACTCTTAAGAGTAATTTCATTGTCACCTTTTAGTTATAGTCACTAAATCAATAGGATCAATATTTCATATTCTATTCTCACAATATGATTAAAAGAAAATTCATATATACCAATCTTAAATGCAAACATTCTAATCAAAATGAACATGTAATCTAAATATGAAAATCAAATATAATCTCATACAAATATGAAGATATATTTTTTATCTGCATATGTTTTTTTATTATAGAAGCAACAAAACAAGGGTGTTGTCCCTTACAAAACCACAACCCGAAAGCGTAAAAACAAAAAAAATTTACAACAATGTCAAGAAAAGACCATTGACAACAAAATAGCAGCACAACTAGTAACCCGCATCAAGAGACCTAGTAAACAACTCACCCACAATATTGGGAGTAGAATGTGAGATTGCAGAGTGATTCTGCATATATCAACATTATGTAGGTATTTATTTTAGGCTGAAAAATATTTCACCAGCTATGTAATCATATTTACCCAAGTTTATTTTAGAGTATAATGTAAGTGTCACAAATATAGACAATATCATTAATCATAAACCAGGAACCCCGCCTAATATTTTGAATCCCATAGGTTACCCTAATTGAAACTTCTTAATATGATTATTTGTAGAGTTCTAAAAAATTCAATCTATATAGGTTTACATTCCAACAAGAGTTCGTATGACATAACATATACAAAATCATGTTATTTAGTGATGCATAAATCGTACAAGTTAGTATAGATGATCTAATATAAAGGGAAAATGCTCATGCGAGATTGGTTCACAATGTCCTAATCATCTCCTACACTATATTGACATTATAATAAAATGGAAAAAAATCAATGGATGAAAATTCTCAACTATCATTGTAAAATCCTTAATAATAGTTGAACAATATATCATTCCAAATGTAAGGGTGTCCACTAATAAATCTAGTGTAGATAAATACATAATACCGGAAGAATTATTTATTACAAGGAAAAATTTATGAAAGGTCTTATTATCTCATCAAGTTAGAGTTCAAATAAAATGTCACATAAAATCTCACAAGCTTTCATATAAATCATCCAAAAATAAACTAGGATATAACACAGAATGTCATACTTGTATACCATAATCCCTTTTTTATTAAGTGCTCCAATATTCACATCATACACAATTTTACAATCTAGATCAATAATCTATATATACCTTAGCATTGTCTAATATCATTTTCAAATAATTGAGTTTGATTCAAACTTAATCTTTCTACTCATAACACAACTTAATTTTGCTAAACGATATATATAAATATATATTGTATATATCTATACAATATATACAAGCATTGACTTTCAAATTGTACATTTTATATGAGAGTTGCTCTTATTTTCTTCCTTGCAACTTCATATAATTGTTACTTTGTAACTCTATATATAATTTATTTATCATTTTGTAACTTCTTAATTAGTGTCTGCACAATATATATACTATTCCTCTATTTGACTCTTATTCATATCATTTAACAATGATCACTTGAATTTTTTAGCCATTGACCATCAAGAATCTCATGTTATCACATATTTGATACCTAATCAATAAATAAGAGTTTTTGTAACTTTTTCTGAACAATTACTATATTTGCATCAAGAAATCAAATAATATTATAATCACATTTCCAAATAACTTTATCATCATTAAATCAATCAACATTATCATGTAACTAATATATTTCATCAAAAGACAACTCTTCTAGCATGCTCACATGCTTTTCTATTGGATTAGAAGAAAAACACCAGTTACCGCCCATGTTCCAATTATCATTCACTCCTTGGTCACCCAACCCCCCAATTACTAACTTTAAAGAAACCAAAAAAAAATGATAACTAAAATCCCATTAATAAATATATCATGTACCAATAGCCGACAACTTGTACCCCCAAAAGTAAGAATTTTTTAGTAACTATTGGAACATTTCTGCACAAGTAATTAGCAATTTTTGAATGACTAATCTAGGAATTTTTGTTAGAATAACTGAGAGGGGGGGTGAATCAGTGGCCTCAAAAATATTCCAATAAATTAACCCAAAAACTTATTACCACATTTATAAGCCTCTAGTTATCTTTATTCCTACAAGATGAATGCCTTGAAATAATCTCAACAAATAACTACTTCTCGGAGTTCATTGTTAAACCTTATTCTTATTGTTTACTGATTAGCAGTCTTTCATTTACCAAAATGTAGTAAATTACTTAGTGTATACCGATCAATCCAGACTAGTTATGTGTAATGCAAAACACTAAAGTAATGACTCATAAACACATTGACACATGGATTTTTAATGTGGAAACCTTGTTAAGGGAAAAACCACTTGGGACCAATAACCCAAAATTTTCACTCTTCTGAAGTGAGCTCAGTGAAGAGACAACCCTGTTAAAGGTTAAAAACACGTTGTTAGGTGTGACCTTGTTAGAGGATTTAAATAGAATAGTTTGTCACTTGATATCTGGCATCTCTATGCTACCTTTTATGACCAAAACCTATGTAGTTTGTCACTAGGTATCTGGCATCTCTATGCTATCTTCGTGACCAAACCTTTTGATACTCCTTAAGATGTATCTCAATATATAAAGGATTGTTAAGTCCTACTCAGTTAAGATAATTTTTGATCCAATGGTTAAATTGAAACAGTAAATGATATGTTCACATATACAATAATACTTTGCAGATTTTCAGATCTATTGTAAGCTCATAATACCTTTCTGATCAATGTATCTTTTCAATACCTTTGCTCCACTTATTTCTACTTGGTGATGTTGTGCTTCTCTATTTCTTGGTGTCTACATAAATATAGCTCTATTCTTTAGCTTGATTGATCAGGACTGTATGAAGTTGTTCTTGTTGGGTTTAATAGGTTTTCTCTATACTTAGTCATC
This sequence comes from Thuja plicata, assembly GCA_018584345.1. NCBI lineage: Eukaryota > Viridiplantae > Streptophyta > Pinopsida > Cupressales > Cupressaceae > Thuja > Thuja plicata. The sequence goes on from MU226199.1 coordinate 489,807, forward strand.
TTTGGTGATCTCTTAATCTGATCTTCGGTTTGCTCTTCCCTGTCTTTCAGTGTAGGCTTACCGAAAGTGTTGTTTGTATAATAATTCCAAATTAATGTCATCAATCTCCCCCTGTGACATTAGTATCAAAAACTGATATGTGCAAAATACTAACAAAATGTTAAGTATATACAACATATATGATCCTTAGTCATTTACTGACTCCCCCTATGTATATGCCAGTATATCTGTACATATGATATATTTTCCTTGTTCATGTAATTTTCCCTTTATGAATACACATATACATATATACCTTTTTCCCATCTCAATGAATGTACATAACATTTTCTTTGATATTTTGAACAATATATCATTTCCCCCTTTATTTGATATTAAGGGCAAAGGTTATTTACCTTAGAGCTTATCAAAAATGTGTGAATGAGAAGACTTCATGTCTTCCATCATTTTATCCCATTTATCTCTTAGGTTTTCTAGAGCCATATGCTCAAGTGTTATCTTTGAATGCATATCATAGATTTTGTCTGCTATAGACATCTCGGGAGTTCCTATCAGTTGCCTTGCAGAACTGATATGTTGTTTTAGCAGTGTAAGATTTGGCAGAAGTTGAGCCTGTAGCTCGGTTACTTCTCTGAAATGTGTCTGCCTCCCACAGCACCTGCCTCAATCATTTTACCTCAATGATCTTTTCATAATGCAGTTTGACTGCATTGTCTCCATCTGCGGTTAAGCTACTAGCACTGTTTGCTAGATCTGTATCTAGCTTTGCAATATTGTCACTATTTTCCTTAGTGAACTTTTCTATTGTGCTGAGATTTTGAATTAAGGTTATAGCATCAGATATGATGGGGTCTAATTTAGATATGAATTCTGATAGCTTTACCTTATTCTCTGTCACTTCTTGGCTGATGTTCTTTAAGAGCTTTTGTTGGTATTTAATTTTTTCTCTCTCCTCAATTGCCTTCTCAACATCAATGTTCTGAATTTCCCGTGTTTTCTCCAGTAACATGGAGTCCCTATGTTGTTTCTTCAGCTTTTCTTGCAATGCCTTCCACTGGCATATCTCTAGATATTCTTGTAGTGCATCCATGTCAAGTGTAGAGGGGTCACACTTTGGTATTTCAATTATTTCATCTAGTGTAACCTATAACTTGTTCTTCTTTTTATTGTTCTTCTTCTTTTGTGACTCAGTAGAGTGTAGCACCATTGCTAATTTCTCAAAAAAAATTGTTGTACTTGATTATGTGACCTGTTGTGCTTCTTTCTGCTACTTGGCATCGGTTTCATCTCATCGGGTGTCTGTAGATGTCTCCACATTCACCTTAACATCATTGGTATCATCTTTGTCTATTTTATTAGGAGTTCCATCTTTTGGTTTGTCTCCTTCATTGGTGTGCTTTACACCATCTGCCTTGCTGTTCTCATTCTTGTCTTGATTTTCAACATCTTTGTCCTTATCTTCTTCTATAACCTTGTTACTGTCGGTCACATCTTGAGTATCTTCATTTTTTTTCTGACCATCGGTGTTGTCTTTATTTTCTTCTTCTCCTGCATCCTTTGGAGTTTCCTTGTCAGGTGATTTACTTGTTTCTTACATGATATTGATAGCTTGTATCAATATTTGCAATTTGCCTGGAATGTTCACCTGTGTACTATCAATTGTTGTGTCATGTTCATCAGTTGTATCTTTTGCAATAGTGGCATCTTCATCCTTATTGATTTCATCTGTTGGGTCATCGGTAATGTCAATGACATTGGTATCCACAATGTTGTCATTTATGGTATCATCCCATGTATCATCTGCCACATCTGCAGTCTTATTCCCTATTGTATCATCTTCTTCTTTATCCAACTCAATGGATGTATCATCATGAGTTTCCTTATCAACATCTTGTTGTTGAAGGTCTTTGTCGGGGCTATCTTTCTCAACTGGTCTGTTCATGATTTTGCACCATTTCTTGTGGTTGTCCTGTTCAAGTTTGATCAAATTGCCTTCAAGAAATTTATATGCCCTTAGCTTTGGTGAGAATTCTTTCTTGTGTTTCTCTATCATCTCGTCTATCTCTACCTTTTTAGATTCAGGTGGCATTAGAGAAACAATTAATCTCTCTCTGATTTCTTTCTCATTTGTCAAAGCAAATGTCCAACAGGCGGATAATCTATCCAAGAGTTCCCATGGAACATAACTTCCTTCAAATTTCATGGGTACATATTTGAAGTTATACATTTTAGCTATCATGGCTTCCTCAATTTTATTATGATCTTCTTGATTTCTTTTCCCCCATTTTCTAATGTGTGGATCTGTAATGGATCTAGAAGTTGCAATATAAACACAAATGTCATCAATAGTGTTAGTTTCTTTTACCTTGACATTTTCTTCCTCTAAGGCTTCATCTCACTCGGTGTCTTCTATGTCCTCTTGGGTTCTAATGTATTTTATACCCTTCTTGTTTTGTCCTCTTTTCGGTGTTGGAGCTTTCCTTTTGTAAGTCCTGACCTTTCCTTTCTTAAGAGGTGAAGGAGTAGACTCTTTGGATGTTTGGCTTCTATTCCTTGAAGCAGTTGTAGTTCTTGGTTTCTTTGATGGTGGAGGAGGTGGAAAATCTGACTCTGTTTCCTCAGATTCATTCTTTTCTTCATCTTTACCGATAGACACCTGTTCTTTGGTTTCCTCCTCTTGCTCAATTTCTTCATCCTACTGAGCTTCTTCCTCGTCTACTAATAGAATCTTCTTGAGATTCTTTACCATTTTGTCCTTCTTTTTGACTATCTTCTTGACAACTAGGTCTGATTTAATTCTTGACTTGGCCTCTTCATATGTGCCAAACCCTTGTTTCTTTTTGTCCAGTGGTTCATTGATTAAGGCATCAATTGCCTTTGTTGCAGGATCAATGTTGATCTCATATTCTAGTGGTTGCAACCATGTTGTCCTTGCTAATGCAGGTTTGATGTAGGTATGATCTGTATCAACCATGAAGCATATCTCATCCTTATATTTCTCTATGAGTTGCTCGGGGATTCTTACCCTCTTTTGCATTCGATCTTTGAATACATTAAAGTATTCATCCATGACTATTTCAAAGTTATCTCCCAGTGCAACTATGTGCTCACTGATTTGCATGGTGACCGGTTTGGTGCTATCCCATTTCACATCTCCTACCGATGGGAAATTTTCTTGAAAATAGAAGAAAATACACATGATTAGTGAGCCAAACTTACAGGTTTTTGACTTTGCATTCCTGATTGTCTTTAGGTTGTCCTTCAATTGATTCAGGAGTAGCTCGGATAAGTCCAACTATGTACCTTTCTTCACAATTTTGTAAGTTGTGTCCACAACACCTGATGAAATACTCTTTAATCTACTAGCCTGGAAGAATTTGTAGCCCAATACACATGCACCAAACTTAATCTCATCATCATTTATTGTTTTTACTTTCAATCCACGGCCATCCCATTTGGCTCCAGTCATATTTTCAGTCTCTTCCATCGGTGGATGCTTTAGTGCCTTTACTTTATTAGTTACAGGGTAACCGGTGATCGCATAGATGACATCTCAGGTGATTGCCTTCGGTTCATCCAACCATAACTTGTTGTTATGCATTATGCTTAGTACTAACTAAATGCAATCGGTTTTGAAGACCTTTGGAAACTTTAGGGCATTGGTAAGCCCTTTTACCTCAATGTGTTTGTGCTCTTCCTTAAGTGTTCCATCATTGTTACAAAGCTTCTTGTAAGCTTCTTCTACCTCTGACGTTCCAATCTCTAAAATCTTGCAGTGTATGAAGGATCGGACGTCTTCAACCAAAAAAACCCTAGCTGGAATGCGTGAAAACATACCAGCATCATCGAGTTGTGAGGCACCCTCCAGATGGATCTTATAATTGGGTTCCTCACATGCAGTGTTCTTGATTAGTTTGAACTCATCTTTCTTTGCATTCTTAGATTTCACAGATCGTGAAGTTCATGCCATTTTTAGAAAATTAGGGTTTCTATGTAAATGCATGAAAACAGAGTTATCGGTCTTGAAGAACTTACTTTTTTTGCTTGCAAAGATCTCTGAACTAATTTGGAGTGCTTGGAGGTCGAGTCGTGATCACTTTGTAGCTTGGTTTCTTTCTGTTCAAAAATCACCTTCGCTCGCTCTGCTCTGGGTGTCATGACAAATAAAAAATTTTGATGCCCTATTTATAGTTGTTGCCCTAAAATAGGTGTCATAAATGCTCACTAACTCATCGGTGTCTAAAGATTGAGTTCATCGGTGATTACTTTACTTCCATCAATGACACTTACAACATTTCAGAGTAGTCAATGTTTACTTTTCTTTTATTGATAGGTTTTGGTAACACAGACAACTTGTTCATGTGCTTGTTTACCGACACAGCTTGGTTAATACTAACAACTTTTTCTTTTAACCAATTATTCTCGGTAAATGTAGGCAATCTTTACATTTAAGTCTATACCGATGGGTTTCGGTATGTATACTCGAAGGTATAAATCTTTAGATATTTCAACAAGTATAAACATGATGCATCTTTCTTATGCTAATTTGGAATTATTTCATCATATTATGGATTGGTGTAAAGTAATAGCTTAGGGTTAATGCAGTTCCATACTTACTTGTTCTGCTTAGGTGGGGTTGGTGATGTCACCAGATCCATTGGATGGGATGTCACCATTTTCATTTCCTGTTCCAGCTTCCTCATTTCTTCAAGCTTTTCTCCACATCTTGTCTCTAGCCCTCCGAATATCTTCAATGGTGTTTCCATTGGGATATGTGCTTGTCTCTGTCATTTGATCTCTACAGTCTTTCTTGAGATGACCAACTTTGTGATAGTGTAAGCATGCCATTCTGGGGTTAGTTCAGCCTCTAGACTTTCTAGTCCATAGTCTCATACAGTTTGCATAAATGTGACCATATCTTCCACATGTTGTACAATTTTTCCAAGTATTGTAGTCCCATACATACTGATTACCGAGATTCTTCGGTTGATATGGAGTTTCTTGACCCTTTAGGCTTCCATGCTTGTTTTTTCTTTTTCTAGCATTCAAGACTAGTGTGCCCATTCATTTTGTATGTAGGGAAGTATTTATCCATGTAGGTTTCCTTCTTTGGTTGATCCATCTTAGACTTACATTCATATGATTTATGTACTTTCTTGTTACATTTATAACAGAATCCTATGAATGAAGATGTAGATTTAGGAATACCTTTTATTTTTCCTCTGCATACATTTTATGTGTGACCTTGCTTTCCACAGTGTTTGCATGTAATCTTTCTTGCTCTTGGATTTTCATAGACATTCTTTGAATTGGGTTGATTTGATGATTCTCCATTTTCGGTAAAGCCTAGACCATTGCTGTTGGTGATTCTTCGTTGTCCTTCTAGAAAATCATCCATTATTTTATTGCTCTCTTTAGCCTTTCTGATAACTTCATTATGTTGTTTCTAAATTCTAATCTCATTCTTTAGTTTTTCATTCTCTTCTCTTAGTTCATCGATAATCTATATTCTTTCAATGAGTTCAACATTCATTCTGTTTGCTTCTTGACTCATAAGAATAATCTGATTTGTAACCTCATGGTGATGCTCAGCATGTCTTTGAATTTCTAACTCCTTTTCTTATAGTTTCTCTATAATCTTCCTCCCGTCATCAGTAGCTAGTGCTCTTTCTATTTCAACTTGTCTAGAAGAACTCATCACATCAATCGTTCTTACCATCTGGGTCTCTTGACCAATTTGCAACATCTTTATTTGCTCTTGTAATATATAAAATTTGGCGCAAGAAGGATTCCCTAAATAAGATTTGTGTAATGTGGTAAAGCGAGATCCTAAGGCCAAATTTATGTTTTATTACACTTAATTATTATGATAAATAGCTTGAGGAACATGTAAGAAATAAATGGACAAGATACCTACCTCATATCATAGCAGATCTGGAAAAACTCATTTTCTGAGGTCTGTATTGAGTTTCTAGAAAATTTGACAATTGATCCCAAACCGGAATGCAGAGATGAACAAAACCCAGAAATATTTTTCTATTCCAATGTTGTCTTATGAAAAAGGTCGACCTTGACCCACAAATGTCACCCTTGACCCAATAATGTCAACCCTGACCTGCACAATGTCGACATAAAATCTATTTGTGGATCTCGAAAGTTCGCTCAAAAGGGTATCCAAATCTAGTCTCAGATCTATTGTCCTGCACCTTTAACTCCCGAAAATAGCACCTGCAAATATCTGAAAAGAGGGATTTTGGGGTGGCTATATAGGGTTTTGCCTTAGTCAAACCCCCATTTTGGTGATCTCCACCTCCACGAATAGCCAAATATAGAATG
>MU226199.1:496723-508533 GCA_018584345.1 Thuja plicata
GAAAGATGTAAATGTTTTTGTATTTTTAAAGAAATATGTGTTTTTTATTGTTGAAATATAAATGCAAGAGCATGAAAGAAATCTACATGTAAGATCTAACATAAAATGCAAATCTAACACCAAAAAGAAGGAGTTGTCTATCGCGGGTTCACCAAAAAGTAATATATAAAATAGAGGTCACACAAAATGTAACATATGACAATGTGTAACAAAAGAAAAGATGTCACATTTGAAAATGTAGATGTTTGTATGATGTGTGGGGAAGATAAGATGTTCCTTTTAACCTCAAATGCACAAATGAAAGATCTAAATTGATTAACCCAAAAGAAGGATCAATGCACAAATGAATCATCCATTCATAAATGAGAGCAAAGAGGAAAGATCTTAAATTCCCATTTTAGAAAGGAATGTATATGGTAGTTCTAGGAATTGAAATGGATGAGATGAAGTACCAAACTTAAAATAGTGTAGATCAAAGAATGTTGTTTTTTGAGGTTTGTAGGCTGTTTCTGGAAAAAATGAAGTATGATCCGGAACTGGAATGCAAAGACAAAAAAAACCCAGAAATCATTTTCTATTCTGATGTCATCTTATGAAAAAGGTCAACCTTGACCCACAAATGTCAACCCTAACCCAATAATGTCAGCCCTGACCTGCACAGATCTGAAAGTGACTCTGTTCACGCCATCCGGAAGAAAACCAAAAAGGGTATCTAGATCTGGGTTCAAATCTGCAGACCTGAACCTATACCTGCAAGAAAAAGAGGTTTTTTTGTTGGGGGGAAGGGGTTTGCCTTGGTCAAACCCCGGTTTTGGAATTAACCTTATAATCAAATTGAAATTGCATAAACAAAGTAAATAAACAAATTCACCTTGCTTGTATGGAAATCCTTGTGGTGGATTTGAATCCTTGAATCCACAAGTATGCTTCAAAATGTGGAATGTAGAAAGGTAGGATGTCTTCAATCTCTTGCTTATAGATCTCCAACACCAAGTCTTGAATGGATTCTTGATTTGGAAGAGCCTTGGAAGAAGGTGGATGGGGAGATCACCAAAAGGGCACTATGTAGCTTGAATCCTTCAATGGCCTCCAATGGATCTCCTTCATGAAAATGGATGCTTGAATGCTTGAGAATGGATGAATTCTTGCTTGAAATTTTGCTTGATTGCTTGCTTGAATCACACTTGAAGATAGCTTGAGAATGCTTGATCACAATTAGAAGACTTAGAGAAAATGAGAGGAGAAAGCTCCCTTTTATATGAAATTAGGGCACAATCTTCTAAGGAGGCCGACATAGGAGAATTAAATTCCCATTAAAGCCTTTACCCTTAGGAGAGGACCTATATTAAATATAATTTAGGAATCAACATTTTGGAACCCAAAATAGCCGACCTGGAAGCGGGAAACAACTTTTGCAAAGACCGACATCCAGAAACTGCAAGACCCCAGGATCTGAACCCTGGGTCAAGGTCAAGGTTGACCCTAACCTAGGTCAGGGTCAAGGTCAACATAGAGCTACAAGGTCAACCCTGACCCTGAAGCCCAGAATCACCAGTCTGCAGTCTAGAATGCAGAAATCAGGCTAAACATGAGTGGAAAGAGGGACAAAACAGGGGGGAAGCCATGTCAAGATCAGGAACCCATTCAAGGCACTTTCCACTTACTTGGAAGGCTAAACTAGTCGACAATGGAAGTGCTTCCATTTTCTGACTATACATTTAGCCCCATTAAGAAAGAGCATTTAGTAACATAATCACTAAGTCAGGTTCACCAAAATGTAATATATAAAATTTGGCGCAAGAAGGATTCCCTAAATAAGATTTGTGTAATGTGGTAAAGCGAGATCCTAAGGCCAAATTTATGTTTTATTACACTTAATTATTATGATAAATAGCTTGAGGAACATGTAAGAAATAAACAGACAAGATACCTACCTCATATCATTAGCAGATCTAGAAAAACTCATTTTTTGAGGTCTATATTGAGTTTCTGGAAAATCTGATAGTTGATCCCAAACTGGAATGCAGAGACGAACAAAACCCAAAAATCTTTTTCCATTCCAATGTTGTCTTATGAAAAAGGTCAACCTCGCACAAATGTCACCCCTGACCCAATAATGTTGACCCTGACCTGCAAAGTGTCGACAGAAAATTTGTTTGTGGATCTCGAAAGTTTGCTAAAAAGGGTATCCAAATCTGGTCTCAGATCTGCTATCTGTAACTCCCGAAAACAACACCTGCAAATATTTGAAAAGAGGGATTTATGGGTGGCTATATAGAGTTTTTCCTTAGTCAAACCCCCATTTTGGTGATCTCCACCTCCACGAATAGCCGAATATAGAATGTAATGTGTGTGTATTGATCTCTTGAAAAGAGATTTTAGACATGCAATATCAATATCTAGTCCTCTAGATTAACAATCCTAACATAACATGGAAATGAGAAATAAATGCATAGATTTTAATATGACAAAGAAAGAATACCAAGCCCCCAAGGCTAAATTATTCCCATCAACTCACAATCCATAATTGCTACCCCATGATGATGTCCTTTGAATGTTTTAATGTTGTGAATAGTAGATCTAAAGAGAGAGCCTTCTTGCTTCAATGAAAATCCACCATAGTCTTGTCCTTAAAGTGCTTTGATTGAAGATGATTATATATGTCCTCCTATTATGTTCTTCTATATCATCCTCTTGCTTTCTTTCCTCATCATTCCATCATGTAATCTCCTGATTTTGTTTCATGATCAAATGAAGGCAAAAGAGAGTGCTTATATATAGATTTCAACATAGGCCTCCTAGGGAAATGTGAGGGATCTAAATTAATATTTCTCCTTGAATCATGGTCCAATCACATTTTCCAACTAAGGAGAAAACACATTAATTCAAATATCGGAGAAGACAGGTCCGCATCCAAACCCGGGGACCTATTTTAAGTTCCGGGCCCTGATAAGCTCCAGATTTGAAAGTGGGGACCACCACCTAGAAAAGGTCTATGTCGACCTTGACCCTGACCTGAGGTTTCAGGTAGGTCACCAGAAAGTTGCAAAAAGGTTTCCAAATCAACCGGGGACCTAGAAAGGTAGGGGAATGTGCTAGAGTGTTTAAAAAGGCCTAGAGGTGGATGAGGCCCAGGAGGACCAATACATAGATCCTACCTAGAGAGAAGATCCATGGAGAGAGAAATCCAGGAGAATCCACAAGATCCTAACCCTAACTTCATCTACACATGTATAATCAAGCACAGATGCAAATATAATATGCCAACCATACTAAATGATGGTGCTAAGTCTATAAAAATGGAAGTGCTTCCATTTTAAGATGATACAGCTCTGTCAGATGTTGATTTATCTCCTTTAGATTTGTGATGTTCTCTTCTGATGTATCTGATGCTTTGCTTGCATTTGATCCTGAAGACTCAAAGAAATCTAGAATATATTATTCTTGATAATCCTTTTCATTGCTCTGAGTTTCCATACCTTTTCTTTCATTAAGTAACTTTCTCATGATGATTCTAGCTTCTTTATACTGTTCATAGAACATCTGAATTTCAAGATTTTTGTTCTCAATATTTTTATCCATATCAATTGCATATCCATTCAATCTGATCTAAACTATCTTTGTGTGAGTTATATCAATTCATAATATTAATAAACATTTGAGTACTTTATAGAAACATTCATGAACATAATTGACACATAACACAAGATATGATATCGCAGAAAACTCTTGTTAGGAATTTAAAACTGCGGTGGGGATGGTACCCACAAAAATTCACTATCTATAGAATGGAAGGGGCCAGTTAAGGATTACAATTTTGATCACTTCTGATAATCTACCCTATTAGGAGTATCAGTTGAGACCTATTAAAGTCTAGTCTATTAAGATATTTTAGCAACACTGTTAAGTGTGCACTCGGTTAAGAGATTTGATATTGGACTGTTAAATCCACCTTTCTTGAAAGAAATTTTTACACTTTGCTCCACTTGCTAGAATGATAGAAAATTAAAAATTGACTTGGTAAATCAAATCTCCTATTGCTGATATAGATCCTATGTAGTTCACATAAAAATATTATCACCTTAACTATGATTGAATAATATTTCTAATTATCGGTTTCCTATGTTCTTGGTTCTGCTACCCAAATTCTTCTTTTTTTGTTTTGGTTCTTGAAACTCTCAATTCAATCCATAGATGTGTTCATTATGTTCTCCTTTCTCTTACACAATCATTCCAAATAATGATTACATCATCTATTTATAGATGGATTTAATTCATCGAGTTGTGATAAAAACAATGTTAACTCTAAGATCAGGTTTACAACTTACACCTAGATCTCCTAGTCTATGTGTTTTAAATGAGTTAGACTGATTAAAACACTTACATTAATGTTTCTTGTCCTTAAAGAAATTGTGGTGTAGGAGCACCCTAAGGTCTTTAGGTATATCTCTAGACATTTTCAGCTTGTAGGTTGGTTTGGCCAACCATCCTTGAATAATGACTAATCTATAAAGTCCCTAGTGTGTTTTGAGGTGTGATTAGAGTTAGGGAAGATTAGGGTTTGTATGTTGTTGAATCTAGTTGATTCTAAAGGTCTAGAACCTAGAATTCAACTCAAAAGTCAAAGGGTTGACCAAAGTCCCAAAGTGGGAAGATTTTTTAAGTTTCTAATGTTATTAAGTCATTTCAGGTTAATTGGTAAGGTTGGGAACCAATTAGGACCCTCAAAGTTGAGAAAGTGACATTTTGACAAAAGTTGTCAAAGTTGTCATGACAACATTTCCTAGATTTTAGGAATTGGCTCTTATGATGTCCAAATCATGACCAGAGGGTCTAGATAGATGATATGGAAGTATATAAGTTTATTTCAACCCTAATCTGGTAGTTAGAATTCATATTGTACAGACTGGTGTTTGAGAACAACTAATTTGTAGTGTAATTAAGCTACAGAGCCATCATCCATCACTTTTGTGGATTGAATGGATTGAATGAAAGCATAGATAGTGTTTGAAATTTAATTTCTGAGTTCTTTGTGGCATTAGATTAGTTAGTATTTCTTTCTAGTTATCTTTTGTTTAAATTCTTGCATTATGTGAGTTCACTGGCCAGTTTTGGTCCAGTCATGTAAAGAATGGATTTTCTCAGTGTTCCCGTGGTTCAAACTCCATGACCAATTGGAATCCATTAGAGCCTTTTATATACTTTGTAGATATGGATTCTGGATCATGTGTGTGCAGGGGAAGCTTGAGAACAATCAGCCCCTAGGTGATTACTAGCTATTCTGACTAGGGTAACTAAACAGTGCAGAAGCAATGGAGGTTGCAGAGTGATTGGTATGTGCCAATCAAGGATAGAGGACTATAGGGTCATGAAGTATAGACCTTGTGATGGAAGGGTAAGTTCTGAGGAACCCATTTGATTAGTTAAAGAAGCCTAAGAAACTAGACCAGTCTTCATGCCCTAGAAACCCTTGATTTTAGGGATTTGGTGAAAGTCCATTGTACGGAGAACATAGGAATCAGAGACCTAGAAAATATTGAAGGGGAGAAAAACCCACAAAGAAAATGCAATTTTTTTCTAGGGGTGCTATGGTATTTTAGGAAAAAAATCACATTTTCAGTGATTAGGAGGGCTAATAGGCCTAAAAAGGGCTACAAGGCCTAAAAGGCTAGTAATTTGGAACTCGATTGGGAAATGGATGAAAGATTCCCAAAATTGGATCCATAGGGGTTGGGCTAGACCTAAGAGGAGTCAAGAAACCAATCCATAAGAAGTTGACACCATTTGGGGTGTTAGGTGATTAGGGAAACCATGAAAGAATAGAGTTGTGGAGAAGGGTTTAGTGAAGTATTTGAAGTTGGTGGAGAGCTCCTAGTGTGTTAGGGGATCAGAGAGGCATCCTCTAGTTAGGGTAGTGATAGAGACCCTAAAAGAAGACCAAGAGAAAGGTCTTAGAGAGAGAGAAGGCTCTAGGAGAGGAGCTCCCCATCAAATTGGTATTAGATCAATTGAAATGCTTGGGAATGAATTAGTGCATGTTAGAGTGGAGTGAATCCATAGGTGAGAACATCGTGGTGACCAATGCAGAGTTGGCCAAGGATTTTTCAGAGCAACAAATCAAGAATAGGCTTCTTGAAGAAGCAATGGAGGAAATGAAGATCAAGATGGCAGAAGTGGTAGAAACTGCCAACAAGTTGAGAGAAGAAATGCATGAAGGGATAGATAAATGAAAGAAACCAGTAGAAGAGGAGGTAGAACCAGAGCCTGGCCCTCCTCTACTTGAGGAACCATTCCTCAAGGCACTCAAGGCATTGAGTGCGAAGGCTCTAGAAGGAATACCAGTATTGTCTGGTAAGATCGACACTAAAATGGTTATGGAATGACTTGAAGGGATGGAGAATCACTTTGAGTGTGATGGGATTATAGAAGCACAAAAGGTGAAAATATCCAAGTCAAGGCTAAGAGGGAAAGCACTCACATGGTGGAAGTTCATGCAGGAAGAAAGAGAGAAGGAGGGAAAAAATCCCATAGAAAATTGGACAACAATGGTTGCAAAGGTGAAGGAGAATTACCTTCTAGAATATTATGACATTCAACTGCATAAGAAAAGGTAGAACCTTAGGCAAAAGGACCTAGATGTGCCAGCCTTTACCGAAGAATTTCAAAAACTTTGTCTTAGATCAAGAATCCAGAAGACAGAGAGTATCAAAGTTGCAAGATACCTTAATGGATTAAGGTGGAACATTCAAGAGGAACTTAGTCTCTTTACCCTGACTTTCATTCATAGTATTTTTCAAATGGCTTTGAAAGTGGAAGAGAAACTGAAGAAGAGGCAAGATTCTAGCTCCAAAGGTAGAGGAAGGGGTAGAGACAATAGAGGTGGACATAGAGGAGGCTCATGTGGAAGAGGCAGTGATAGTAGAGGACAAAGTGACTCTAAATATTCAAAGCAAGGAAAAGAAACAAGAAGTAGGGGTGGATAAAATAATAGAGGAAGAAGTTCTTACAATAGTGGCAGAGGAAGATCAAGAGGTTTTGGGAGAATCTCTCACTTTTCTTCCATTAAATGCTACAATTGTGGACAAATGGGGCATCCTTCATATAGGTGTCTAGATAAACCAACATCCTCAAAAGGGGAGAAGAAGATATCGTATGTCCAAGAAGAAGATTTCTCTAAACAATCAGAGGTGAATCTAGATTCAGAGAAAGGAGAACACCTTATGTTAAGAAGAATCCTAATCAAGACACCCACCAAAGATGAGAAAAAGAAGAGGATGGCTCTTTTCAAAGTGAAGTGCAAGATATTAGGGAAAGTGTGCAAGGTGGTCATTGATTCAAGGTCAACCTATAATTTCATATCTGAGGAGGAAGTAGAGAAGTTGAAGCTCACAAAAATCCCACATGTGTGTCCCTATAAAGTTACATGGTTGAATAAGGGTCAAAACATCTTGGTGAATGAACAAGTGTGGGTAGAATTTTCCATTGGAAAGTATCAGGATAGGATACTATGTGATGTGTTTCCAATGGATGCTTTCCATTTGTTGCTTGGAAGACCATGGAAATATGCCAGAGAAGCTATCCATAATGGGAAAGATAACAAGTACTCCTTTAAGAAAAATAGGGTAACTTTCAAAATACAATCTTTAATAGAAGAGGACATAGTGGAGAAGGAAGAATCCAGTGCCATGTTGATGAATCAAAAATAATTCCCTAAGGGAGATGAAACATGATGAAGATGGCTATGAAATATTGTTAAAGCCAAAGGAGGAGGAGACTCATAAGCAAGCACCTATGCCAAAAGAGGTGAGAGAATTGTTGGATCAGTTCAAGGATATAATTTGTGAAGGTACACCAGCTTCACTACCACCAAAGAGGGAGATAATTCATCAAATTGACTTCATACCAGGAGCATCCTTTCCAAACAAAGCTACATACAAGATGACACCAGATCAAAACAAGGAGATAGCCAGGCAGGTGCAAGAGTTTTTGGATCAAGGATTGATTAGGAAAAGCATCAACCCTTGTGTTGTCCCAGTGGTGTTGGCTCCTAATAAGGGAGGTAAGTGGAGGATGTGTACTGATTCTAGGGCAATAAATAGGATAACTATCAGGTATAGATTTCCAATTCCTAGAATAGAAGACTTGATGGATTTCTTGGGGGGTGCTAAGTACTTATCTAAAATTGACTTGAAGAGTGGGTACTATCAAATTAGGATGAAGGAAGGTGATGAGTGGAAGTCTGAATTTAAGACTACAGAGGGGTTGTATGAATGGTTAGTTATGCCCTTTGGGCTTACCAATGCACCAAGCTGATGACATTAAGTTTTTCCATTATTATACTTAAAGAGAAAAACATGATAAAGGTCATCGGTATAAGCATAACTGGCGGACAGCAAGGATACCCGATGAGATGAAAATGCCTATTGTAAAAATGATAAGTATAGACTTGCCCGATGAACATTGACAAGAGTCAAACCGACGACAAGCATTATTAACGATACAGTTTTGAGAACATCACTGACAAAGCAGAAAAAGCATACCCGATGAACAATTCAATTAACGCACATCGATGAAGTACAAAACCAATAGAACTGACAGAATAGCCCGACCATCAGAATCGACAGTCTGTTACAAAACCCGCAAAAAGTGGATCTAACTTTACACGTCAGATAAAACAATGTAATTCTATTTATAGAGTTTTTATTTGTTTTAAATCTTTACTTGAGGGTCAAGCGAGAAAAATGTGAATGTTTTAAAGCATCCTAATGGATCTAAAACATATCTAAACAAAATATCAAGGTCAAGTTGTATACCTTGGATCTAGAGTTAATTTGTGTTAATGTTTGTAGCTTCAGTCATATGATCATTTAGAATACATATAATATACTTAGATATTGATTAATAATATTATATTGTAGTTGTATATATATATGCTATATATATATATATATATATATATATGTTATATTATATATATTATTAATAAACATATATTATGCAAACTTATATTATTCTAATAAATGATTGATTAATGAAACATTATAAAATTATAATGAATAGACATGTCCCATGAAGGGACATGTCTCTCCTAGCCTCTTTCCCAATATAAATAAAAGAGATATTGTTGCATTTGAAACACATAGAATATATACAGGTAGTGCTATTACATTTGTAGTGATCCTAAAACTTAACATGGTATCAGAGCCAGACTCAAATGTAAAAGATAAATACAATCAAAATAAAAAATAAAACATGGAAATTTTTTAGTCAAGAATATTTAACAGGATGCAGACCTTATGGGGATGATCTAAATATGTTTTCTGATGTCTGATTGTATCTAATGAAAAGCAATCCAATATTGAATGTAAGTGTCTGATTGTTGTGCCTCAAATATGATTTGCTGGCATATATCTACTCGATGACTGTCTGCAAATATCGACGAATGTTGGTACCTACAAATTTGAATACAAGAAACATATAACATCGTAAAAAAAATGGCTAAAAGGACCAATCCATTGTTATTCAGAGTACAAGGTGGAGTGTTAACACTCTTGAGAATGATGGTTTCCATATTGAGTTCAGGACCGAATCAAAACAGCACGCCCATGGCCGATTCTAAATGTCGTCTGTACAAAGGATTGACCGCGTTTTGCAATAGTGATGGAACTGAGAATGAGAGTCACTTACTAGATGTGCAATGTGTGATTAGTACTGAATGTATAGGTCGAGTCTGGAAGAAGGATTGTGTGCACTAACGAGTTGTTGTAGAGATCTAAATGTTCATTGGGCCATAGAGATTTGAATGTTTGTTTTCTTGTCTGTGGGTCACTAAAACAATAAATCATTGCGATTGATTTGAATCTTGTTGTGCCAAGAGAGAGAGAGCCATGCTAGATGATGAGGTGATAGAGACCGTATTGGGGTCACTAATTTTGTTTGCGGTCTCAATGCGCTGGATCTAGAGCTAGGAGTTATCACACTTGAAAAATACTGCACAAACAAAGTTAAAACACCAAGCTTTAATGGTTGGAGATGCATGTTACTTGGAAGAGTTGTGTGTGTTGCAAGGAGATTGTTTATTAGCTTATGAATCATCTGCATTAGTACGAACAGGTCTCTTGGATAGAACCAAATGAAAAAGGTACTAAAGCTCTACGAACACGATCCTACATGATCATCTGTGATTCAAATCTAGTGAGATAGCCATGTATTGAAAATTCGACTACCTTTGCGATATTATTTGATTAGAAACCATTGACATTATTGGCCTAGAATAGATTAATATTCTCCTAAGAGATTATAGTTGTTCCTTATCATGGTTATCATTGGAGCTAGGGAATTCTAGTAGAGTGTCTTGGACAGAATTGAATTCACCCACACAAGTCAAGAATGGTCTGAGGACTAGCAGAGATAGATGATAAATCTAAGCCATCATACTCGAGCATTGGAGTGTAAAGTGCCAATTACCTCCAACATGCGATGATAGAGAACAACACATACTTGAAATCCAATAGGGGTTGCAAACCAGTGGAACCAATCAAGATTTAGAAGATGGCTACCAATAATGCACATGCAGATGGTAGAGTCCTCCGCCGCCTTCATCACATTACTAATCGTCTTCAATATATATTTTGGACTCTATGAAATTTTGATCATTTCTCAATATTTCCTCTACTAAAAGATTTCCATCGCTTGGTACATAAACTAATGATTTCATATCATTGTGTTAATGAAGAGTCTGAGTGTTCTATTTTGCATCAAGGTTTTTTCAATTAGGGAATGATGCATGACTGGGAAGACGTAATACTTGTCCAGTTGGGAATATAGAACAAGGGACATTACAATCAGTGAAACATGTACATTCCTGCAGATATTTACCAAATCCATTGCTGGGAAAAAAGGTTGAATTGTGGATAGTTCTGATAATCACTCTTTACAAGAAAGTCTAATATGGGTATTGAGTAGCTTGTTCATTGAAGGATAGTGGATGTTGACATTGGTAGAACTATAGCTTAAGTAGATGGACAAATTGAGGAAAGATAGTGTGTTCTGGATTTCAAGAAGCATAACTTCCTTACGTGTTGGCATGAAGGCATATTGTAGAGTGAGCCAATGTGAATGGTCACCTTTGGACTCATGATGTGGCTCGTTATATGTTTGGATTCCTTCTAATTTTTAGTATCATACATATAAAGAGGATGGATCAAGAAGCATAAGAACTTGATCGAAGATGGAAATAAGATTCAGAGGGAGTCTAACAATCTATCAGAAGAAACCTTAGATGAGAAGGTCAATAGGTTGATACATGTACTTGGAGCTTTAGATGGAAGCCAAATTATCATGAATTTTTGGCATTTCCAGGCCTGAGGATAAATCCATAGTTTATTACATTCACTCATGTTACTATGGAACCAGACAAGTACATTTGTGTATGGGAAATCACTCTTGCGAACAATGTTGTGATCATTGAACAAATAAATCATGTGCCAGATGATGCAAGTCTCTTGGAGAAAGATATCTTCCATGATTGGAGTATGTGAATATGGTATGCTTTCATGACAGAGGGAGCAACTAGAGAATCTGCATCAGTTGACATCTGAGGAACTTGATCCAGAGGGAGTAGACCATGGAGAGATAGTTTCTCTAGTATTCAGATGAGGTACATTATCACTGAAGATTGGATGATCGATATTCTCACCAAGCCTCCTGCCAAAGTAAAGTTTGTGCATTTTTGGGACAAGCTTGGAGTTGTGGAGAATAAATCCCTTGTTGAGAGGGAGTATCAGCATCAATGATTTCTTGATATGTAC
>MU226199.1:524798-544125 GCA_018584345.1 Thuja plicata
TCTCAATTCCTTGTTCTTTACAGAATTGTTCAAACTCTATGGAACAAAACTCACCACCATTATCAGTTCTCACACACTTGATTCTTTTACCAGTCTGATTCTCCACGAGAGCCTTAAATTCCTTGAACCGACTGAAAACCTGTGTATTACTTTTCAGGAAATATATCCAAGTCCTTCTACTGTAATCATCTATAAAAGATACAAAATATACATAACTAGAGATAGAAGGAACTTTTATAGGACCAAATACATCAGAATGAATAAAATCCAAAAGTCCAGAAGACTTGTGAGAACTGGAGTAGAACTGAACATGATTTTGCTTACCATAAACACAATTTTCATAGAAATCAAATTCAAGATTACAATCATTTAGCCCCTCGATGAGATTTTTAGTTTTCAAGGTCCTAAGACCCTTCTCACCAATGTGGCCAAATCTCATATGCCACAACATTGTCTTTTCTGTATGAAGCTTGCCTTCCAAAGTGTTTGCACCCTTATGTGCACTTACTGCACTACCATCGAAACCCATTGCCACAGTCTTCTTTACTGCTCGTTCAGATGGTGGGGATGAAGTGATAGTTGCTCTCTTCTTTGAAATAGAATAATTATTACGCTAATCAATGCATGCATCAAGCTGAAACAAAGTACCTCTCCTAGTACCTTTAGCGAGCACCATAGAACCTCTCATCATCTTGCATCCATCTTTTGAAAAGACAACTTGCACACCTACATCATTCAGCATACTTATAGATAATAGGTTTCATGCCAAACCTAGAATGTGCATAACTCTGTTGATTCCCTTTACTCATCCATCAAGAAATCTGTTAGTGACCCTTCTGTGTCCAACTATCTTTAGGTGAGAATCATCACCCAAGTACGCCTTTCCAGCATCAAACTCTTCATATTTTGAGAAACAATTTTGATGAGAGGTCATGTGAAAATAAGCACCTAAGTCTACCAACCACACATCATCAGATGCATGGGCTACCAAAGCTGCAATAAAAGCATCTCCATCTTCTTGATATTTCTCAGAAGCTGAATCTGAGCCTTTCTTCTTCTTCTTCAGTTCTTTGCAATCCCTCCGGAAGTGCCCAAATTTATCACAGTTCCAAAATTTTGCCTTGGACTTTCCAGGAGTCTTAGAACTCCCACGGGATTTAGATATACCCTTCTTTGACTTATTGTCATTCTACTTTCCTTTGTCGTTGGATCTCTCATGAACAGCAAGGGCTTCCTTAGACGAATCTGAAGTCTTTCTTCACATCTCCTTAGATAGCAGCGAAGACACCACATCATCCATATAGAATGTGACTATAGTACTTTCAAGAGCCATCACAAGATGGTCCCATGAATCTGGCAAGGAACAAAGCAGGGTCATACATCGATCCTCCTCCTCGATCTTGGCACCAGATGATGCCAACTCTACAATCAATAAATTGAATGCGTTGAGATGATCAGTTACGGATCCACCTTCCTCAATTCTTAAAGAATACAACTTCTTTCTCAGGAACAACTTATTCACCAGAGATTTGGCCTGATACACAGAGCCAAGTCATTTCCACAAAGAATTTGTAGTAGTCTCATCAAGAACATTTAGAAGAACAACATCTGCTAAACAGAGTTGATAAGACCATTAGCCTTCTGATCCTTGATCTCCCAATCCACTTGTGATATCACTACAGGTCTCACATCAAGTGAAGTAGCCTCCCATAGACTGCGGTCTTCAAGCACGTCTTCCATCTTGAGTTTCCACAACTCAAAATTAGTGCCATTAAATTTCTCCACCTCCATTCTATTGTACGAGGAACTTGCTATCTCAATCTACAAATAAGATTCAGAATGCTCTGCACAAAAAACTCCCACTCAACTTGAGATTAGCTCAAAAAACCCTACCCAACAACTAGGATCAAAAGTTGATCAGGCTCTAATACCACTTGTAAGGAAAATCAGGTGTGGAAACATCTTCCTACACTAATCTCTAAAGGAAATTATTGTGCAAATTCTTTTAAATCCTTATAATTTCAGATTCATAAACTAATTTAACAATGATATTGCAGCCATATACCATGCATACAAAAAATAGAGAATGACACAATGATTTACCCTGGGGAAAACCTTTCAGTAAAAAACCCCAGCACTCCAAAACCTACACAATGTATTATCTTCAACAGAACGGTTACAAAACACTTGTAATGCAAGTTCTTTTAGGAGATAATCGACACTCAAAGACAAATCTAGTAGCACCAGATCATACTGTCAATACACTCTTTTTCTATATCTATCTGCAACCCTAAAAATGCTTATATCATGCACTTTCCTTTTTAGGGCAACTTCCAAAGATATCCATATTAGGGTTTACAATACTCAACTTTATCAGTTGCCACATGTCATTGCATGTCTTCACCTGTCATTGAATCTTCTAGAAATAGCTCTTACGTGTCATAGGAATCTATCATAACCATTTCAGCCATGATCTCCTTACACACAATTCAAGATGCCGACACATCAAATGGAGTGACACATCAACATGCCAACTAGACATGTACACTCACACTTAATTACATTATTTGCAAGAAATACATTTTACAAAACAAATAATAAGAATAAGAATTATCCAAGGTTGAGACACCTTATTCCTAACAATCAAGACCTTGATCATCACTGTCACTTTCACTATCATTTCTCATAGTGTGTTTATGACTTGACTTACTTATTTTCAAAGAATATTTCAATGCAGACTCAATAGATGGTAAGACATTGTTATCAAAGTTATTCATCTCAAATGAAATCAGTCTACCAACCAAACTATCTAGATTGACATTATTGTTTTCTACTTCTCTCATTTCTTGTATAGAAGATACTCTAATATCATATATAGGCAGTAAGGTTCTTAGGATTTTACTTATCATTGTCTCTTCTTCAAGTATGCCTCCAACTCCTCGAATAGCATTGACTACCTCTTTTATTATGCAGCTATACTAAGTGATATTTTCTCCTTCTTTCATTCTTAGGTCATCAAATTTACCTCTTAGGATTGATGCCTTTTCTCTTAGTACATTAGCATCTCCTCCATGTACTAGCTTCAATTTATCCCACATTTGCTTTGCTGAGGTGCAAGTTTTGACATCTTCAAATTCAGCATCGGAGAGTGAGGAAGCAAGTTCTATCATCATAGAATTATGCTCATGCTTTTCTCTTAATTTCTCAAGTGTGTGAGTTCATGTAGGAAACACATATTCAGTATCTAAGTATTAAGTAACATCATTCCCAATACCTGATAGGTGGAGTCTTATCCTACTTTTCCATGATGCAAAGTTGTCCTTGTTCAACTTGGGCACATTGTTTGCGCATGTTGTGATCTTTTGCTTAGGTCTTGAAACCTTCCTTCTAAGCACACAAGCTCTGATACTAATTATTACAATAAATGAGAGGGGGGGTGAATCAGTGGCCTCAAAAATATTCCAATAAATCCACCCAAAAACTTATTACCACAATTATAAGCCTCTAGATATCTTCAATCCTACAAGATGAATGCCTTGAAATAATCTCAACAAATAACTACTGCTCAAAGTTCACTGTTAAACCTTATTCTTACTGTTTACTCATTAGCAGTCTTTCATTTACCGAAATGCAGTAAATTACTTAGTGTATACCGGTCAATCCAGATTAGTTATGTGTAATGAAAAACACTAAAGTAATGACTCATAAACACATTGACACATGGATTTTTAACATAGAAACCCTGTTAAGGAAAAAACAACTTGGGACTGGTAACCCAAAATTTTCACTCTTTTGAAGTGAGCTCGATGAAGGGCCAACCCTGTCAAAGGTTACAAACACACTGTTAGGTGTGACCTTGTTAGAGGATTTAAATAGAATAGTTTTTCACTTGATATCTGGCATCTCTATGCTACCTTTTATGATGAAACCCTGTGTAGTTTGTCACTTGGTATCTGGCATCTCTATGCTATCTTCATGACCAAACCTTTTGATACTCCTTAGGATGTATCTCAATACATTAAGGATTGTTAAGTCCTGATTTCTTAAGAGACTTTCTGATCCAATGGTTAAATTGAAACAGTAAATGATATGATCACTTATATAATAATACTTTGCAGATTTTCAGATCTATTGTAAGCTCATAATACCTTTCTGATCATTGTATCTTTTCAATACCTTTTCTCCATTTCTTTCTGCTCGGTGAATTTTTGCTTCTCTTTTTCCTCGGTGTCTGCAAAAATATATCTCTATTTTTTAGCTTGATTGATCAAGACTGTATGAATCTGTTCTTCACCGGTATCTCTCCAGCATATTCTTTTTCTATTCACCCCTCATTCATAATGAATTATCTTGTCTCTTTATAGACATTATTTCACTATTTCATAGTTCTTGACTTTCTTGTTCTTGGTGTGATCCGCAATTATAGCCAATCTTTCTTTAAAGCTTTACTTCAGTTTTATCCCGTAGATTTCTCTTTGACAACTGGAATAAAACAACTTTAAATCTTTCTCTTATCTTTGGATTTAACTTGTTGATGAAAACAATATGAACAGCCAGTTAACTCCTTCTTTACCTCTTGCAAGCTAAGTATTTTTTCAAATCTGAACTTTAGTTCTTTTCAATGTTTTAACTCTTTGTTAGCTTCAGTCAACACTTTAGTTCTCCACAGGCATCTCCGTCAGGGTTGTTTGTTCGTTGGGCAACACTATGAAGTTATGTCTGTTGGGTAACATTTTTATTATGCTCGTCGATAATGCTTGTGATTCTACTCTTTGGAAATGCTTTCTTGGGTTTCTTTCTCGGGTATCACTGTGAATTTTCTCTTGGGTCTCTCTGTCTTTCGGGGTGCACTGCCTATCGGTGTTTGCATTCACTTAGTGAATACTGATCTTTTATGCATTACTGAAAGCATAACCTTTATCTTTTTGGTTCTCTAAAGTCTTTGACACTTTATATATAACCAATCATATTATATCAAGTTGACATCAATGACAATACAATAAATTAATTGATTTAATGTCTTGCATTAACTTTCTGTAGCTTGGTGATCATCAACTTAACATCTTCAAACATTCAATCAGTTATAGCTCATCACTTTTGTGCATAAATATCGATAATTTTTTAGGTGGTTGTAGTCCACAATTCTTGGGGCATTCTAAGTAGGTATAGAGTGACACTTTGAAATGGCCACATCTTGACCCTCTCACGTATACTAGATCCTATAATGTGTGTTTTTACTACCTAGAAGCTAGAGCAATAGCTATTAGAAGTTAAGTCGCATACAAAGATCCAAACAAATGTCAAAATCTGATGTACCATTTAGGATCTCTATGTGTGTGAAGTTAGTTATAATTTCTATTGGTACTCTTCCCCTAATAGCCATATAGTATTTATTATTATGGTACTATTGAATTTAGAAGTTGCAGCTACCTTGGTACTCATGCAAACAATAATGTGAAAACATGGACAAATCATGGCAACTGTTTGACAAAATGCCACAAAAAATTGTCTTATGAGCATAGTTAAGTGAAAAGAACAAAAGAATTCCTCAAAGAAAAGTATTGAGAAGGAGTTGAATACAAATTGAGAAAAATCAAACTTATTGTTTGATATAATGCCAAAATCAAAGGTTATCTAATTCAATTTCAATGATTGTACAAATTTAATTCATAGAAAATATTTTAAAAACTTTCAACCGGTGTAAAGCTTGATTTCACTAGCCGACCAACATCTTCCCTCAGTTAAGCATATTAAAGGAAAAAATTGTTGGAAATGATTTGAGTAACTGAGAGGGGAGTGGTGAATCCAAGTCCCTTAGATGTCTTAAACAAACTTTTCACTGTTGCTCGGTTAACACAGATATTCTACTATCACTCAATTAACATAGAAAATATTAAGATATTAACTGTGATTATCCTTTAGTAATTAATTGTAGAAACATAAACCATAAAGAAAGAATGTACACTGATAACACCAAGATTTAACGTGGAAACCCAATATGGGAAAAATCACCAATTGCAACTAGTTACTATTTTTCACTCTTTTGAAGTGAGCCCTGTTAGGAACCAATCCTGTTAAACGTTACAATAAAAAACTATTAGGTGTGACCCTATTAGAGGATTTAATCACCCTGTAAGGAGTGGTCTTGTTAGAGATCTTCAAACACTTCAATGTATAAATGTCACCTTGTGAGAGGATTTAGAAAAAGACTGCTAAGTCTACTTTGTAAAGAGATTTTTGATCACTGCTACAATTGTTAGAGAGTAACAATGGATTGACCTATTTGTCAAAGAAACTATATTTTCTAATTCATATTTCTTCTTTGGCTTATAAGACTTGATCCTTACTGATCAGATATTTTGTTGCAGCTCTGTATGTTCTATTCTCAATTAGAATCCTATCTAATTTTGCTTCCACACTTCATATCAAAATATACACATCTTACATCTTACACATTCAATCCAAAACTTGACCTTATATATATATGATAAGCCTT
This sequence comes from Thuja plicata, assembly GCA_018584345.1. Classification (NCBI taxonomy): domain Eukaryota; kingdom Viridiplantae; phylum Streptophyta; class Pinopsida; order Cupressales; family Cupressaceae; genus Thuja; species Thuja plicata. The sequence goes on from MU226199.1 coordinate 531,295, forward strand.
GTCAATTCAGCCTTAATAACCTTTCAAATATTCAACAAAACTTAATTCTATCTGTTGCATATAGCCAATTAACCATAAAATATAAATTGTTGTTAGTCATCTATCACTAAAAGCATAACTCGATTAATACTGAAACCCTTCAATGCCCGACCAATACTGTAATGCCTGAGTGAGCTCGGTTTGAACTGAAAATCACTTTGGTCTTCTTTAATTCCTAAGAGAGATTGGAAAAAATTGACTATGCTCAAATAGGATTAGACATATGTATATACATCACTATATTTGTGTAAAGATCAATGACAATACACAATTGAATAATTGTCATCAACAATCTCCCTCTTTGGCATTGATGGAAACACAACATGTCAAAATACAAATAATTATAGAGAAATGGTAACAAGGATAAAAATTTATTAATGTCCTTAGCTTAATTCTGGTCCTCATCCAGAAAACCCCCCTCTGTCTTCACAATCACTGAAATACAGATATCTCCCTCTTACATTAATCTCTATTTCTGATAAAATTTCTCCCTCTGTCATCAATAATCTTTCCTTTAATAATTTCTATGGCATGAAATCAATAATATCTCCCTCTTTGACAACCAATGCCAAGGACACCATCCAATACATATCCAATGAAGTTGTAATGTACATGTTTTTATTGATTCATATGCAATGAGCTCTTAATATCTTCATCAACATGTTAAATATATTCTATAGCTTGATTGATGCATCACTCATATGTCCATTAGTGAGCCTCATTTAGGGGAATCACCCCTAGCTTTCCTCTAAGATAAAAGAATGCATCTTCAGGTAATGTTTTTGTGAATATGTCTACAATTTGTTCTTTAGTATTCACATATTCCAACCTTACTTCCTTGTCCTGAACCAATTCTCTCAAAAAATGATACTTTATTGCAATATGTTTAGTTTTCATGTGCATCACTGGGCTCTTTGAAATTTTAATTGCACTAGTGTTGTCACAGTAGATAATAACTACTTCTTTGACTTCCTCCTTCATACCTAACAATAGTTGTTTGAACCATGTTAGCTCTTTTTCTTGTAGAATCAATTATAATAGCAATAAATTCCAGACTCTCTTATACCCAAGTTAGATTCTCACAGGGAAAAGGGCTAATTAACAAGGATGAAAAATCCTTCTACACTTTGGGCTCCACATACCTAGGTGGGTGCACCTTTGGCAGAATATTATCTTTCAACAATTTTTAACAGTGGATTAAGGATTGGTGATACTTCTTCTTTTTATGTCATTAGGCTTAGGAAGGCTAACCTATTGATTCACTCTTTAAGGAACCACTACGATGAATTTTACTGAATACAATTAGCTAGACATGTACTTGAAATAGCAGAAATATAAAGACTGATTAAATTTGAGTTGATGATAACAACCACTTGTCAGCATTTTGACCAGTGCCTAATCATGGGTGATAGAGTCAAAATAGAGCATACATATATTAAAGATAACCAATGGAAATACAAATGAACCCCAGATAGAATGCCTTACAAACTATCCTCTCATCCTCACACCCGTGTAACAAATCCCTGCATAAACCCTAAACCTCTGTAGTTATCTGCAAGATTTAAAACTTTCCTTGAAAGCAACTTACAGACAAGAACATGGCTATTTTATAACCAGTATACTCAAAATGCCTTACAAATTGAACATACAAGAATTAACAGCAAATACAAGAAGACATCATTGATATCAAAATGGAGATTCCATTGTATTTTATTAATGTAAATTCAATATCTGTACATTCAAAAGACTCAAAAACTGACATTCAGACACAATTCAATAATCTACCTTGTAGTCTTATTTTTACCATCCCTTTTACAATATTAGAACTTGATACTTATAGATAGCCACAGTCATCTTGGAATTCTTTTGGAAAATAAGGATGCAACAAGCTACGGATGAATGGGCTAGTGGACAAAATATAGTTTACAGATGAGAAAAAATTTTAGGTGGATGGGGGTAACAAATCTTTGTTATTAGCCATGTAATATTTTGTCCTGTGACCGCTTGAATTCTTGAAGTTGCTCTGAGGTGGTTGGGTCCTTGTCATCTAGAAATTGTTCTCTTGTTGGTGCAGAGGTCCCAATATTTGATTTATTCAAACTACTCAAACTCTTTGGTGTTAGTTGTCCCTTTTATGTTTATTATCTCATACTACTGGCGTGACTATTCCATACTTGCTAACCCATGTGGTGAACACCTCATCACTTGGCCAACTAAAACTAAGGACCTCATCTTTCTGGCTGTTGAACTTTTCCCAATCGTGGTTAGCTTTCTCAATTTTTGCCTCCCAGGATTCAAAAAATGCCTTGGCTTTATTCAAAATATCAATAGTTAGCACAAACCAACCAGTATTTGCCAATGTAACAATACTTTTTGTCCTACTGGTAAGTGCTTCATTCAATTGTCTTAGCCATAAGGCTTCATTCTTTATGTTCCCATATTCTTTGAACATATTGGGAAACATATCATATCTATCCCTGGAAAACTCTTCTCTCAAAATTGTGACCCTCTTTATGATCATGGTCTTCTCGATGTCCAAATTGACTATCAATTTGAGACATTTATGGGTGCTTGTCAAGATGATATCAATATTATTCTATTCCTTTGAGAGAGAGTAAAGGATTTGACATGGCCTGCCTTCACTCTCCAGTTATTCATTATCAAATCCCACTACTCCTTTTCATCATCATGCTTGCTCATGATGCCTGCAATATTCTTTCCCAGTAGATAGAGGTTAGGAAGGTTGACCTCACTAGTACACCTCTTGAGGTTGGAAAATATCTTATCAAAACATTTTTGCTTCACCAATTCCTCAGTCGGTTTGTATGTAGGAGAGTCTTCAAGATCCCCTTTACCTTCTTCTTCCAGCCTTGACCTCTCACTAATCAACCTATTCTTCTCAGCCTCTAATTCTGCTCTTTTGGCATCGATGGCTTCTTGTGTAGTGGGACTTAAAGGTGTAGGGGATGGGGGATATGTCACAAATGGACTAGAGAAGGAGGGTTGGTGAGGTTCTTGAGCAATTACCCCTTGGGGCACAAATTGAATCTTTTGTTTACCCTCCAACTCTGATATTTTGTTATCTTTCATCAAGGATTTGACCTTTTCCTCATTATAAGCTTTAAGTACAAACTCATATCTCTCATTTAAGCTGGCATAGGCCTCCTTTTCTCTCTTAGCTATCTTCATGCTTAAATTAGCTATTTGAACAACAAGGTTTGCAGCGTCAGTTCCTGACATGTCAGCAACTCTCTTCACAATTAACCTACCTATATCTTCAACCTCATCATCTTCCTTTATTCTCCTCTTATCCTTTTTCTTTATTGACCAAATGGCTAGAGCTGCATGATCTTCACTAAACTGGGCACCAATTGATGTCCAAGTAGTGCTCATAGGTTTTTCTTTCTTTCTAACAGCATTAAAGACCACTGCATCTACTATATCCCATTGAGGTAATATGAGAACTCCCTTCTTTTTAATCATTTGTCTACCCTCTTCAGGGGTGATCTTATCAAAATTTGATATCATCTCCTTCTTAACTTCCTTATCTATATCTTCCTTGGCAGAGTTGGGTTGGGCTTCTTGTAGCTTTTGGCACTTATGATTGAATTCATCAATGTGACATCTCCATAGAAATTGAATGAATGCCCTGGTTTTAATGAAATTGTCATCAGACAAGAATTCATCACTGGCCTGTTTGGTTATTGGATCCAACTCCTTGCCAGCAAACTCTGCTACTGTGAGGTTAGTTGATGTATGTTTAGGGGCCTCTGGCATCCCTTCTTGTAGCTCCTGAGTAGTAACAACCAATTCACCAGCATTCCTCTATTTGACCAATTGCTCAGTGATGGCCTGATCATCATATTGCATGGGGGATTGGGAAGGAGAGTATAATTCACTCTCCTATTCTTTTTTTCCATCCTTTGTCTTTTGGGAGAGGGCACCTCTTGAACATCAATATCTTCTGGCCTCTTTCCTTTCTTCTAAAGAGGTTTGTCAACTTTAGGAGCAATAGTAGTGTATCCTCTCCTTTTATACACTACATAATCCCCTGGTGGAACTATTCTACCTTGTGGAAATTTATTCAGGATAGCAAGATCCATTTCTGGATCATTTTCAACTTCTCTTTGCCTCTTCTCATTTAGGGTTTTCATGATCCCCTCAAAAATATTCATTAGGGAGACAATTTTGTAAGACCATGGGAAAAAATCCTTTAAAGGATCATAAGTCTTCTCAAAATTTCATACTAAGTCCAAAGACTTCTTGTATGCCATCCATTTCTCCTTCCTGACTTCCTGAACACCAAGGTCAAAAATATTTCTGATGATATCCTCAGGGTAGTTGAACTGATGCTCTAATATCAAGCATTTAGTCCTCTTCCTGAACATACCCATGATAAAATCTTCATTATCTGTACATCTGGACATAGAAGTGGCTAAATGATAGGGCTCAAAATACTTGTCAAACTGTGTCCACCCACCTTTGGTTATGATGAAGTGATGGGCTCTGGTGAGGGTAGGAAAGATATTTCCCTTCATCTTTCTGGTCAGGGCTTCTTCCTGTAGCCCACCTAATTGCCTTATAATTTCTACTACTCCAATCTTGAGTGGGACTCTGTAGGCTAGCACATAAGGAGTTCCTCTGAAACCATAAACCCTAATTACTATGGAAAAAGGGTACAAAATCATATCTCCCCAATTGTGAGCAATTTTTAGCTCTAGGGCATATTCCATAGGCCTTAAAAGCCTCATCATTTCATTGTGGACCCTAGCATTTTGGTTGCTCAGCAGTGACTTGAGTCTAGTTGCAAAAACCTTATCAAAATACACATAACTAGCACCCTTCCTATCCCATGACAAATATGCACTCCACATTTAAACAGGCAATTCTTTACCATCTTGGAATTTATCCAGTTCCATTTCTTCCTCAAAGAAGTCTGCACTATTGAACAAGAACATATGCATCATGAGGGAATACCAACCCATTGTTTTCTGTATGTTTCCATCTTGAATTCCTAACAGACCCTCATGCATCTCCTGAGAAATATAAGATGCAAAATCAAATACTATTGACAAGTGGGGACGCATAATTTGAACAACCATTAGAATTATATGGACAGGCATTGCCACATCTTCATCTATCCCCAAAACATTGCACAGAGCACTATACATCTTTCTGGCCTTGCAATTACAAAGATCCAACTTGAAGGGTTCTGGGGTCCTAGGCCCTACTACAACCAAGTTCCCTATTTTATTGATATACCCCTTCAATGCTTCACCCCTGTAATAGTCCTTCTGATTATGGTATACTTCTTTTAAGTATTCAAAATCAATATCATCCATATGTTGAGAGGTGTCAGTCAGCTTGAAAATCCTTCTGATTTCATCAGCTGATACAGTCAATAGTATATTTCCCTGGGTATCCCTAACAACCCTAGCCACCTAATCATAAGTGTTAGCAATTAAAGTGAACAAATCAGTGTCCATGAACACACTAGGTGCTATCAGTTTTCCCATGTCTAACTCCCACATATTACAGTCTGGGGTAGGGGCATTCCTCTGGCTATAGGCCATTCTAAACAAAGTAAGGCCATCAAAACTGGTATTAGCATCTTTCACCCATCTACCAAAATCATATAACCCTTCTCCAATTTTGAAGCAGGGATGTGGTGGAACTACCATTTTAATTTGTGTGGCATCTCCTGAGGATAGTGGCAATTGCTGTAACAAATATTCCCTAATGTTCCATTTTTGGTAATCAATCTCTCCGGAAACCTCAACTCTAGGGGCCATTCTAAGGTTTTTTCTTTTGATACTAGACTCAGATTCTAAAACAAAGCTCTAAAACCTTTCTGAACTGAAAATTCCACCACAATTTGAATGCTAGTGAATCAGTAAGCTTACCCATTTTGCACAGAAGTCACGTGAAGCCAATTTTCTCTGCAATCCCATTTTTTCTTGAATGATTTTGATGAATCATTGTGACTACAAGTTGACTTAATCAATTCTACGGCCTCAAACAAATCAATCTTTCAAATTGAATTCGACTGGAGTTGTCACACGTTCTTTAATTAATTCATAGGCTTCAATTTTGTGGCTTAACTTCTCTCTACAACATATTTTACCAACTAAATTTGAGTCGTAGATTCTGTACATCATTCTCTACATCTGACAGCTATCTTATTTTCCCAAAAACAATTGTCCACCAAGGACACATGTCACCACCGCTTAATAGCTTACTCGCTAGATGTCAAGCACTTTCCCTTTAAGATATTAAGCAAGCTGTCAGATATGAAACAACTTAACTGTGGTTTAAGTTCTTGCTAGCCCTGAATGCTCGGGGCCACCAGCTGCTAGATGTCATCACCGCTTAATGGCTTGCTCGATAGATGTCGTGCATCTTGGGGATATGCCATTAAGCTGACCGTTAGATCTTTCTGGGCTTTAACATCCTTCATGTTGTCTGCAACTGGACCCACATTCTTTTCTGGACAGGTGTCGCCTCCGCTTAATTACTTTCCCATTAGATGTCGAGCACTTTTAGTTTAAGCCATTAAGTGGGATGTTTGATTCCTTCATACTTGCCCACTATTTAATAGAGCACCTTTATGACTATTCGGCCCTACCAAGGACACGCATCACCACCACTTAATTTATTTCTTGATAGATGTCATGCATGTTTTGATTAAGCCATTAAGCGGACCATTCGATCAAAACTGACTTGGTTGGCACATAAGGTGATGACGTAAAAGGGATTTTTTGTGGTGAGACTTAGGAATTATTAAAGCGGTTAGGATGTCATATTATTTTTGAAAAATTCAACCCATTTAACATGAACACATGACTTAAGGTAACTTAAGTTACCAAAAAAGTAACACAAAAATAGAATCGGTCAAGACAGTTAGGGTTTTTTAGTCATTTTCCACCATTTTCAACTAGGTTAAGGGTTTGAGAAAACTTTGCAGAGGCATAAGAAAAATTTTGATCTTGATTTCAAAGCCTTAGACACTACTAATGACAAGGGACCCTAGGAAAATTGCAAGGCACAATCTAAACAGGAAATAGCACCAACAGTGGCTCTCTCTGAGGATGTTTGAACACTAGGTTATAACAATAACCACAGATCTCTGGGGAAGCAGACCACAAACCAGGCTAACCTAAAATTGGAAATAAACAGAAAACAGAAAGGAAACACACCTATACATATACTGCATACTATTGTGCATGGAGAAGAAAAGTTAATTAAAGAAATTTTTCATGAATTGTCCATGCACTGGCAATTCCTGTTCTTCATCATCCAGATTTTTGAGAAAATAATAATCTTTTCCAAAGATCTGAGATATAATAAAAGATCCAATCCATAGTGATTCAAATTTATTGTGTTTTCCTTTCTCTTCAACCCGAGTATTCCACTATAATACAAAATCACCATGCAGAAAATTTCTCTCATCTGCCCTTCTGTCAAAAAGGTATTTCATTTTTTGCTATAATTTGATATTTTATCTCTGGCTTTCTCTCCTTATTTCATACAATTCTACCATCTGAACCATTCTTTCTTCCATGGGCTCAAAAATTTATATTCCTTCATCTTGGATAAATTTGTAAATTGGGAGCAGATTGTTGACAGGCATTCTTGACTAAACACCATAAACCAATTCAAAAGGAGACTTTCCAGTGGCTTTCTTGACAGTAATCCTATCATCCCAAAGGGTAAATTTCAATTTAACATGCCAAGCTCTCTTATTTCCCTCCAAGGTCTTTTTTAAGATTTGCAAAATACTTTTATTACTGGATTCTTCTTGACCATTAGCTTGAGGGTGGTATGGGGATGGATAGGACATAACAATTCCCATATCAGAGAAAAAGGCAGTGAATTCTTCATATCTAAAGCACATGGCATTATCCATTATCAATTTAAGGGGGACACCAAATCTTGTAATTATATTATCCATCAAAAAATCAATAACCACAGTACTTGTTGCCTTTTTGGTTGGGATTGCTTCTACCCACTTTGTAAAAAATCAGTTGCTAGCAAAATCCAGCCATGGCCTCCACTTGATTTTTCATTAAATTCTCCTATAAATTCCATTCCCCACATAGCAAAGGGAGCTTCTACTACCACTGAGTTTAATAACAATGCCCCTCAATATTTCATCTTGCTTGAAAATCTCTAGAAAGGCTCACATTTCCTGACAAAAGTGTGAGCATCTTGAAAAACACAAGGCCAATAATATCCAGCCCTTAAAATTTTGTGGCCTATTATTCTAGCAGAATAATACCCTCCACATATTCCAGCATGCATCTCTTTCAATACCTTTTCTGATTGACCTTTTTGAATGCATAATAACAAGATCCCATCTCTGTTTTTCCAGAACAAATCACCCTGCAAAAAATCACTCCTCCTTTGGTTATCATTCAAGTTATCTGGATATTTAGCATTTTTCATAAAATAAACAATATTGTTATACCAGGGTTGCATCTCAATACTTGTCAAGCAGTTTTCTTCTACACCAACACTGTTTACTTGGACCAAATCCAAATTTTCTCTTGTCATCAACTTAGCCAACCCTAATCCCCTCACCAACTTAGTGATATGGATTTCTATGTCAAACTCTTGGACTTTGTTTATCCATTTACATCTCTTTCCTGTCACTTCATTTTGAACAAAGATGTCCTTGACAGCAGCATGAGGGACATAAGATTTTACTTTTGCACACACCAAATAAGGCCTAAAATCCTTTACTACCTTCACCAGAGCATAAGCTTTTTTTTCCATCATCTGATAATTCGATTCAGTTGATTACAATGACTTACTAAAAAATGCAATGGGGTGCTCAAATCCTTCACTATCCTTCTGCAATAAGACTGCTGCAATAGTATGAAATGAGGTAAAAGTAAACAAAGAAAAGGGCTTAGTGTAATCAGGGGATACAAGGATTGGTGCTTCTTGAATAGCTTGTTTTATCCTTTCAAAGGCTAACTGAGCTTCTTGGCCCCATTCAAACTTCACATTTTTCTTTAGCAATTTGACAATAGGTTTAACCAATTCTGCAAAGTTGACAATAAATCTTCTAACAAAGTTAATCTACCCTAGAAATGATTGTATACCTTTTAAGTTCTTGGGAGAAAGTACCTTTTGGATGGTTTCAACCCTTTCAGGATCTATCCTCACCCTCTCCTTTGACACTATGTGTCCCAAAAGTTTCCCTTAGTAACAGCAAAGTGACATTTTTTTGGGTTCAGAGACACCCCATATTCTAGTGCTTTTACCATGACCTTTTCCAAGTGATTGCAATGATCCTCTACTCTTTTTGAGAAATCTGTCATATCATCTTGGTATACCACCATCAGAACATCTATGAGGTCTTTGAAGGCTACATCCATATCTCTTTGAAAAGTTGCACTAGCATTTTTTAGCCCAAATGGCATATGAGCATATACATAGGTGCCCTAAGGGGTAGTAAATGTTGTTTTGAATTGCTCAGATTCCTTAACCAGCACCTGATTGTACCCTAAGAATCCATCCATCATAGATAACAAATCACATCCAGTGACTTTATGCAACATAGCCTCCATGTTAGGTAGTCCGTAATTATCTTTCATTGAGGCTACATTTAAATTTTTGAAATCAACACACAACCTTATCTCCCCATTTTTATTTCTTATAGGGACTAAGTTAGAGACCCAAGATGAATGTCTAATAGGCTTGATTATGCCTGCATCCCTTAGCTTCATCAGTTCTGTCTGCATCTTGGTAGCCATTAATGGATTGATTGGCCTTTGTTTTTTTCTGAATGGTTTAATGCCTTCTTTTAGAGGGACATCATGTTGGAATAAATCTTCTCTATAGGCTTTCAAATCATCATAGGACCAAGAAAAAACATGTTTGTACTTTTTAGAAACTTTATCAAATTTTGTCTCACATTGTTGTCCAATTTCTTGCCAATGTAGACTAATTGGGGAGATGTTTCAGATCCCAAATTTATTTCCTCTAAGTCTTCCACTCTAGCATTGGATTTCTGAGTCATATAGTTGTCATTTATGTTGAACATGCCTTCCAATTCAACCAATCCCTTGGGAATGTGATTAGTATCCAATTGGATGACTTCCTGATCAAAAATATATTCCTTATTGTCTACAATTGACACTAGAGATTCACAATCAATCTTTTGACCATCATATTGATCCATACATTGGATAAACTTGAGGATATCATCATCATCCTCAAAAAATTTCCAATTATGAATATTGTCAGGAACTGCTGTCCTACTTTTCATTTCAACCGCAGACATGCCAGTAAGATTAGCATCATTATTTTTTAGGGCAACACTTTCCAGGAAATATGCCATTATATTATTTGATCTTTCTACCCATAATATATTGAAATCATCAAAGAATTTCATCCTAACCCAGACAGCATATTTATACAATTTTAATCTATCATCTTTAGCAGCATAATGTCCCCTAATCTAAGATATAATTAACTGAGAATCTCCATGGGCTTTTAAACATTTAATACCATGCTTGATGGCAATATCCATTCCCAAGATTAAAGCCTCATATTCGGCAGTATTGTTTGTGCTTTGAAAAGTTAACATGAATGAATATTTGAAAGTGATACCTGGTGGGGATATCAACAAGACTCCTGCCCCAGATCCTTCTTTTGAACATCCTCCATCAAAATTCATTTTCCAAAGCCCATTTTGCTGCAACAGCCAGTCATCCATAATTGGGTCAGTGTTCTTTAGTTGTGGCTTAACTTCTTCAGCCATAAAATTTTCCATATCAACATTCATACAACAATTTAATTGGTCGACCACCTCAACCGTAACAAATGACCGAGGTTCTCTTTACAGTTTGACCTCATTCCCATTTACAAGGATAGTTGCATAAGATAAATCCAACTGCATCTTTCCTCCTACTGCTGCTGCCCATTACCTTGATAAAAGCATACCATAATATGGTTTAGTATCCACGACCACTATGTCCATTCTATAAGTTGCTTCAGGGAAAGCAACAATTTTCACTTCAATATCCTTCAATGTTCCTATCATAGGAACTTCCCTGCTATCCATGGTATAGCAACTCCCAGCAGATGTAGTAACCCAGAGGCCTAATTCTTTCATCACATGATAGGACATCACATTTTCTGCTGCTCTTGAATCAATCATGCAATTTTTTACCAAGAAACTATTTACCATTAAGGTTACATAGAATGGATCAACAGACAATGGTTCTTGGGTTATTATATTTCCAATACAAATGTTGGAAAATTCCTTGCTCTTTCCTTTTCCTTTCACTAGTGGACCATCTTCTTTAGCATTAGTTAATGTCAAAGGTATCTCCTCATGATTAGGGACAGATACATAATCTATTCCTTTTAATAGTGCCAGAGCAACTTCTTTATGCTCTTTTATTTTCAACATTTCCATAAGAGGAACTGAGACTTTCATTTGGGTCAGAGCATGTTTTATGTAAAAATGAGGTGATTCAGGGGGCATATCATTCACTTTCTTCATTTTCTTGAGTTTCTCATTTGGTACTAATTCTTCCTTTGATATTCCCCCCCCCCAATATGATCATGAGAAGATCATGTTTGCCTCCAACATTTATCATTTTCATCTTCCTTAGGTTGAAAATCTTCATTTACTTGAGGTGAGTCTTTTCTAACATAAGCAGGGGTATACTTGCCTTGAGCTGGTTGTACCATTCTATTTCTTAAGTTATAAGCACTTCTTTCTTGATTAATTTCTACAGAAGTTAAATACCTTTTTTCTTCATCAGTAGGAGTCCTAAAATGAGATTGTGAACTATCATCACCCACTATGTTTATAGTTGCCTGTGAAACATACTCATCCTGATCACTTTAATATGTTGAACTTCATAACTGGTTTGTAAAACAATAATTATCCTCCGAACATGAATTATCAAAGGATGAAGCAACATCAGGGAGCCATGGATATGGTTTCTTTACAGTGAACATATTGATAGTAGGGCCTTCCTACTCTCTTTCTTTTGTTTGGTCAAACAAAGCCTGGGCTACTACACATTGATAGGAAGAGTGTGGCATATTACAAGCATCACACCAGGGAGTATTCTCAACATAGTTGGCACTGTTCCTTTTTAGGGGATCTGGGGTTTCTTTTGATTTTGGGTTATCCTGCCCTTCAGGGACAGGTTTTCCATTATTCCAATTAGTTTTGTATGGATAATCTCTCAGGTTAGGCTGTCTGTCAAATCTTTGGTTAGTGTACTTATTATCTTGGTACCCTCCTCTATCATTCTTATCCATCTTGGCAGCAAGGTTTGTTACTACACTCACCAATTTATCCACTATATCATCTTCTTTGACACTTTTATTGGTAGATCCCTTTTCTTTCCAAATTTTATTGTCTTCTCTCTTCCCTAATTTCCCTGATGCTCTCCTATTACTCTCAATGTCAATTGCTATCTTTTAAGCATCCCTTAAGGTAGTTGGGTTTTATCTCTAAGAAGATAAGACATTTTTCCATCGGCAGCATTAATGTAAGTGGTAAGGCACACTTCCTCATCTAATCTCAAAACTTGGAACAATTTGTTCATGGCCTTTTGAAATCTACTATTAAAGTCAGCCATATTTTCATTTGGGAACTTCTTGATGTTATTAAATTCATTTAACATGTATCCAGAATTAACATGCTCTCTATACTACTCCCTAAAAGACTTTACAAATTCATCCCAAGAGGCAATACTATCATTTGGCAAGTTTCTGAACCAATCCCTAGCATCTTCAATTAAAGATTGAACAAAAAGT
>MU226199.1:562997-577567 GCA_018584345.1 Thuja plicata
GTATTATTTTCTACTGCTCTCATTTCTTGAATGGAAGAAACTCTAATAGCATATACAGGCAGTAAGGTTCTTAAGATTTTACTTACCATTGTCTCCTCTTCAAGTGTACCTCCAACTCCTCGTATAGCATCGACTACTTCTTTTATTCTTGTGTTGTACTAGATGTGATGTTTTCTCCTTCTTTCATTCTGATATCATCAAATTTTCCTCTAAGGATTTCTTCCTTAGCTCTCAGTTAATTTGTATCACCTCCATGTACAAGTTTTAGTTTGTCCCACATCTTCTTTGCAGTTTTTCAATCCTTGACATCTTCAAATTCACCATCAGAGAGTGAGGAAGAAATCTCTATAACCATGCAGTTGTGTTCATGCTTCTCTCTCAATTGATCTACTATCAATACTCCTGTAGGCAACACATATTCAGTATCTAGGATTTGAGTAACATCATTACCAATACTTGATAAGTGGAGTCTTATCCTGGTTTACCATGAAGCAAAGTTGTCTTTGTTCAACTTGGGCACATCTCATTTGTTCATCCTGTGATCTTGACTTAGGTCTTGAAACCTTCCTTTCTAAGCACACAAGCTCTGATACCAATTGTTAGTAATAACTGAGAGGGGGGTGAATTAGTGGCCTCAAAAATTTATCCTTCAAACATCAAAAACCAATCAAATAAATCTCAGATTATTAAGTCCCTACAAGATGCATGCCATGAAATTCTTCTAATGATTAACTGTCTATCAGTTTTCCTTGTCTGTCCTTATTCTCCTTGATTACCGATAAGTAGTATAACTATTTACCGAAACTCACTAAATAAGCAGAGTATACCAATCAAACCAGTGTTAAATATGCCAGATACAAAATAATAAAAAAATGAATCATACACACATAACACATGAATTTTTAATGTGGAAAACCTGTTAAGGGAAAAACCACTGGGACCGGTACCCCAAATTTTCACTCTTCTAAAGTGAGCCCTGTTAGGACCAACCCTGTTAAAGGTTACAAAACACACTGTTAAGTGCGACCTTGTTAGAGGATTTTATACATAGAGGTTGTCACTTAGTATCGGGCATCTATTGCTACCATCCTTGAATCAGCCTCCTTCTTAGACTATCAATAGGTATCGGGAAAATCCAATGCTACTTTCATGAATCAACATTGGGATGTACCTCAATATATAAAAGACTGTTAAGTCCTGCTCTGTTAAAAGACTTGATGCTTCAATGGTTAAACTGAAACACTATGACCTATTTCTAATGCAACTTTGAATTGCATATTTTTAGATCTATTTAAGTACATTACCTCTCTGATCAATGTATCAATTCAATTCTTTGGGCTCCACAATTTCTGCTCTATGATGTTGTGCTTCACTGTTCGTCGGTGTCTGCAGAATTCTTTAGCTCTCCTTCAGCTTGATTGATCATGACTGTATGAAGTTATTCTTCATCAGTTGCTCTTTAGCATCCTCTTTCTATTCACTCCCCTTAATCCCCTTTTCATGTGATACAAAAATGAATTAATCTTGTCTCTTATATAGACATGATATTCACTTTTTCTTGATTCTTGATTCTTGGCGTGAAAAAAAATCTAACCAATTTGATTTAAAGCATAACTCCTGATTTATCTCATAGCTATCTTCTTTCCAATTGTACAAATCTTCTTTATATCAATTACTTAACTCTGGTCGAATAAAACAAAGAAAACAACCAGTTAAGTCTATCTTTAGCTCTTGCCAGCTAGATATTTTGTCATTTTCTGAACTCTTTGTTCCATCGGTCAACTCTTTAGTTAGTTGTCGGTGACAACTCAAAGTTCTGTCGGCATGACTCCAGTTAGCTTTAGGATCTCTGTCTATCGGGCATCATTGGATTTTTACTCGTCAAGCAACTCTATTTTCAGCTCGTCAGGCATCCTGTGGTTTTCCTTCATCAGGCAACACTGTCTTCTTCTCGTCGTGTATCACTGTGACTTTTCTTCTTTTCCTTTACCACTAGTGTGCACTCCGTCATTATTATCTATCACTTAGTGAATACTTGACTTTTATACATTGTTGAAAGCATAACCTTTGTTCCATTGATTCTCTGAAGTCTTTGGAATTATGTACATGACCGTACAGATGATATCAAGTTGACATCAATGACAATACAAACCATTAACTCATTTAATGCCTTGCATTATCTTCAAATTAACATTATCAAACATTCAATCAGTTACATGTCATAATTGTGCTTTAAAGAGAAAGAAAATAGTTAAAATCAAAAATAAAATAGTTAAAAATAAAGAGAAAATAGTTCATTGTTTTCTTTTAAAGAAAGCTTGCTAATTTGAACTGGCTTTTCTATCTATTTTATTTCAAAAAGGAAACATTCTATTGTAAGCATACTCTCAGTCTATAAAATAACTCTCATTTCTCATTCCAGACCCCCAGACATTTTTTATGCATTGTTAGAATAAAGAATTGCTGCTACATTTAGTCCATAATCTCATTTCTAGTTAAAACTCTCATTTGCAATAGATTAATGTCAATTTATTAGATTAATTGCATTGCAATCATGTCTTAGTTTAATCTCATTTTAATTTTTAGATTAATCTTGCATCTTTCATGTTCTTAGATTAATCTTGCACGGCATTCATGGAGAAAAATCCTTCATTCTTAGACTGGTCTAGGTTGTGAGATTCTCGTTTTGAGAGCTATTCAAAACCCATGTCTACGATAGAAGGCAACAGGTTGAATCATACAAGCATTCAAGATGAATAACTCATATTCACTTCTATATGTGGCTGATGAACAAGGACTATGTTGAAGTGTATGGTTGAATAACAAGGCCACATTTAGCATATACATGTCTGGCGCCCATCGTGGGGCTCAAAAATTGGCCTCATTTTACACTTTTTTTTATCAATTCTGGTTTTCGTCTGTACGACTCTATAATGAAAATTCACGTGAAATTTCTCTTATAACCGTGTGAACTTTTGCAAATACATGCATTTCTTCACGCGTGCATCTAGTATTCTTCACACGGGTTGTGATACTTATTCCCATGACATTTGACTCCAATGATCTTTAATTTGTAGTTTTTGATATCTTTGTTTCTGTTGTTTTCTGACCACTAATGGTTTTTGTTTGTTGTTGACTATGTTTTTCTAATTTTTATCTCTGAAGCATCTTAATGATGGTTTGCAGGATGCTGAAATAAAGAAAGAAATTACAAACTACTAATGTATTTACTACAGGATGCTTTTTGAAGACCTACGTGTTTTCACAAACCTCTCATGTCTATTTTTTAGTAGTTAGAACACATCGGTTGGTGCTTAAAATGAATCATTGTCTTGCGTGATTGAAATGTTTTCTAGTTTATAATTCCAAGAACTATATGAACATATTCTCTCCCCTCACCTTTATGGATCTTGGATGTAAGATAAATTCATATGATTCTTCTAGAGCGGCTACCTCCCAAGTGCTTTAACAGAGCTAGTGAGAGTGGATTGCCCAACCGGTAACAGGCTAAATCCAAGCCCTTTCGAACCGGTATATAAAAAATTCCATTTTGATTAATCTCACAATGGACAGGTGTGAATTCATTGTGGTAACCAAAATCTCCTCCAATACCCTAGTGGTGCGTTAAATTCCCGACATCGTTAAGGTGAAAGCCTTGCTTTGAAAGGATTTGGAGAGCCCCCTTTATTGGGAAAATGACTTGATCACAACTACCTGAATGGATGTCCTTACTACAAACTATTGTTATAGTATCTAAAAACCCTCTATCTATTGGCGCAGAAGGTCAGAAACTGACTAAGATGCCCCACACTTTTACAGTTCTTAGTAGAGACAATAGCCCTTTGGAAAGCAATTCCTTTGGGGTTCGAAGCTTGGTGCACCTGAGAAGTGAGTACACATGTAAGGAGGAGCTTGTGCCTCCAAGCTTCTAAGTTGTCCGCTATGAGTAAGCGTAGCTAAACTTTGGTTCAAGTGGGGATTTGACAGATACTACTCTAGCTATCCTAGGATTGTGATGTGTCTGTTCTGATACTACAAACATTCTTCTTAATGTGTTTTTCGTGGGTGTATCATTTAAACAAACATCAAATCACACAAACTATCAAACTTGAACATGTCCAAAACAATCTGTAACTTGAACTCTCTGTCAGAAAATAGCATGATCTTTTCTCGAAAAATGCAATCTGGTCTTAACTGTCTGATTCTATAGAATTTTACTTTTTCACTGACAAGTCTTGCACGAAATTCTGCCATCTTCACATCATTCTGTGAGAAACTTCATGTGACACATTGTCAATTGTCACGTGACATTTTGCAATTTTTTTGCTATTTTATTCACCAGTCTGTCATCATATTTCACGTGGGACTACATAGTTCCGTGCACACCTGTGAGAATATTCGTGTGAGAAAGTACTTCGCGCGAGTCTGAAACATTTTGTCAAAACAACAAGCAATTTCTCATCTATCCAGCGTCATTTTGCAAAATATGATCTATATTTTAAGTCTATTTATCTGCCTTCTATCTGCACACGGTCTGCAACTTGATTTCTTGGGGTGAGAATTGTGTGATTCTTTCTTAAACTGGCATCGTCTCATATCGTTTGGTTTATTTTCTACTATTTCATCATATCTTGTGTTGCAATAGTCATCTCTTGGCTATTCTAGCCTCGTTTCCAACAATTTGCACCCAGTATACTTCACCTTTTGGCACTTTCTGTGCATTTACTTTGAGACAGTTTCAAGTGTGGTCCTAGTTCACATCCCTTGTACAATCTTTGTCTATGACTGTTACAACTCGAAGTGGAAAAATATTCCCTTCAATAAATCAAGAGGAATTTGCGCTTTCCACACCATTGTCGACTACATCTAGTGAGGAATCATCTTGATCTCCCTCATCGGTACTTCAACCTTACATCAAATGATCATTTCCAATGGATTTTAGTCAAGTTCAAAACCCTTTGTTCCAAGAAGATCCAAATTTTGAAGACACTCAACCTTCTCATACTGAGTCTTTACACACTGAACACTTGCATTCTAGCAAGATGGTAGATCATGACCTTAGGTGAACATAGTAGAGATGATCTCTCTAAAACCAGGGGTAAATTCCATTTTCAAGACCCCCCCAATGATGAGGAAATAGAAATAAGCCAAGTAGATATCGCAAATGCTCGTGCCAATAAATATTTAAATAGGATGATGGACATTCTCCTAGCTGAGGAAAAAGAGAAATACCTTCTCGAACTAGCCAATCAAGGGGCTAAGTTACCCTCCAACTACAATATAGAGACCCTTGTCATGCAAGAGGAAGAAACTAAAAACTCCAAGTTACAAAAATAAGTCCAAAGTATGCAAGAACAAATTATTCAACTCATGAAGGATAAAGAAAAACCCACTACATAGTTCATGCTAGAAAGTATTTTTCCATTCCCATTTGATAAGATTCTATGCATGCCTCCTTTTCCCAAAGGAGTTGAACTTCCCAAGTATGATAAATACTTGGGTACCTCTGATCCCCAGGATCATTTGAGAGAGTTTGGTGCTCTGACTATGGAGTTCATACATGATCAAACCTACCTCATGCGTCTCTTCCCATGTAGTTTGGGAGGGCCAGCTATGGAATGGTTCTCTAGGCTACCAACTGGCATCAAAACTTTTAACGAAATTGCCAACTTATTTCTACAACACTATTCTCACAACATCCAACATCCGGTTCACATCCAAGATATTTTCAGCTTGAAACAAAATCATGGGGAATCCTTCTTGACATTTCTCCAAAGATGGAGACAACTTTATACAAGATATTCTCACAAAATACCCGAATTTGAAAAGTTAGACATCTTTCTAGACAATCTTCTTCCCAACTTTGTGTATCAAGTACAGTTGCAAGGTCCTTTAACCTTTGATGACATGATTAAGCATGTTGTGAGAATTGAGACATTTATGGTCAAGAAAGGAGAATTGACCTTACACAAAGAAAATAAACAAGGGTCTTCCTCCTCAAGCAAAGATAAACCCAAATTTCCCACCAAAAACTAGAATGTTGTGAATGATGGAGTTGTAGACAATGTGACTCCCAAGCCTTCAAAGGCTGCTTTTAATCTCACTGCCACAATGCAGGCATCCAAAGCCACTAAATAGGCTACGGCAGAATCCAAACTGAGTACTTCACATTTTTCCAGATCTAAACCTTGGGCTCCTAGACCCAAACGTGAGTTCACTTCTCTAGGAGAACCTCTTGATGTGGTTTACAAGACTCTCTTAGACAACCAAATACTCACTCCACTAGATAATTCATGACCTTATGATCCACAACCAAGACCCTCTTGGTGGAATGAATCTACTTATTGTTATTTTCACCAAAACAAAGGTCATAAAATGGCTACTTATCTTAAATTGTGACATAAAATTTAGGATCTCATTGATAGTGAGGTTATTGTTGTGGGAGGTCACAACAAGAACTTAGACCACCAAGATTTTAAAGACCCATTTCCTCCTCATGGGAAAGGTGAGTCATCTAAAGGCAAAAATACTGATGCCAAGGTCAACTATGCATACACCAATAACGATAATGTCATTAATATGGTTGAGCCTATTGATACTGAATATTGTAACATTGTCATTATCAAGGGAAGGGAAGATACTCCTAAGCCCAAAACACCTTTCATCTTGCAAGGGTCTACGCCTCAACCCTCTGAATAAGAACAGTCTCAGGTCAGTGCAAACATTGTTACTCGATCTCGTGCTAAGATCATTCTCAATGGCCCTGAGACTTATACGTCTACACCAACACAACCTACAGACAAAGCTATTGTTGGCTCTACCAACAAGAATCCAAAATTGAGTTCCTCATCTAATGCTACCAATTAAAAAATTCTAGATCAATTGCAATGCACTAACGCTCAGATCACCATCTTTGAGCTACTAAAAATCTCCCCTGCTCACAGGGAGATCCTTGACAAAGCCCTCACCGAGGAAAATGTCCCAAAAGATCTTGATCTCAACTGGTTTCAATCCATGGTAGGTCACTTGACCTACTCCCATTACTTCTCTTTCTCTGAGGAAGATGACCATTCTTTGAGTCACCCACACAACAACCCTTTGCACATTCTAGTCATGATTTGTCCAAATCATGTTCACCGTGTTCTCATAGATAACAGTGTTGGTCTCAACATTTTCTCTGCTAGCTTCCTTACTGAGTTAGGCTACAGTGAAGACTGCATAGATGCCCACAAAAATATTACTATTAAGGCCTATGATGAAGAAGAACGCAAATCTAAGGGGCTAGTTGTATTTCCAATCAAAGTCGGCCCTATTGAAAGGAATGTTATCTGTCAAGTACTTAACATTCCTTTGGCATACAATATTCTATTGGGAAGAACATGGATCCATGAAATGCAGGTTTTCCCTTCAACATACCATCAGTGCATTAAGATCCCATTCCAAGGATCTAAAGTGACTATACCTACTAATACACGCTATGATTGCAACACACTGACAAAATATGTTGATATCTTTGTGCCCACCAATAGAGAGTCTATTGAGTTCCTCGAGACTAAACTAAAGGAAATGGAAAAGGGTCTCACACTCAAGGAAACTGACATGGGAGGATATTAGGTTTAACCTGTGCTATTTTTTACATCTCTTCCTTTGTCTCCACATTCTTTTGGGAGACCTTCTAAGAGCACTAAACCTTCTACAGTTCCTCCTCAAACAAAATATGGTGGTACCTTTGTATAGACCATGATACCATTAGAAGAAGAAGCTAAAAATAGGGCTATCAAAGCTTGGATCTATAAAGGGGAAGACACTTCTGAACAAACCACTCCACCTTATGATATAAGACCTGAATGGTATGGCAAAGGTCTGACTATTATGTAACGCTTTGGCTACAAAGGGAATGGTCCCATAGGTGTGAATCATAAAGGATTGCTTGCACTACTTGAAGCTATTGGTTGACAAACACGTGACTCTACATGTATAGGCTTTAAGAAGCTCACATTTCAACTAGGGATAAACAAATTTGTACCTCAAATAGATCAACAACCAACACTTGAAGGTTTACCTAAAATTGAAGAGTCCGAAGACAGTTCTGAGGAGGATTTCTTCCCTTGTCCCATTCCTCCAGATCTGGTAGCATTCTTTGCTGAGCCAGATGAATTTATACCATGTGTCAGTACAGTCAAAATTGATAGCAATTCTGATGACACCACTTCACTTGCTCCATTAACCTATAAACAGTGGAAAGAAATGCAAACTATAAATCTAGGTCATCAGGGTGATTTTTAAATACCACCACACTTCCAAGAGCAGTTTGAACAGGAATCCCATCCACTTCTCACTAAACAAGAAGCAGATGATGTCAAAAACACTAATGAGGTACCTAGGTCAAAAGGTTCTCATCTGACCATAGTAGAGGTTCTAGGCAGAACTCATCCAAACTGGGGACAAAGGGTTGATTTCAGTCATGTTCTTTATATGATGTCCAGTGATGAAACAAACTCTCATGAGTATGATTTTGATGATTTGTCATATGCCACATATGACAAGGATATAAATATAGTGCACACATATGAAAACCTTCTTGAAGTAGGTGAAGGGTCTAGTGTAAGGTCAAACGAGTCTGATTCCATAGGTGTTAACATGTCATCTACTACAGTCGCTAGGAATCAAAGAAATTTGACTACACCTTTGGATGAGATTGCTCTAGGTCTCGACTTGCTAGTCCATGTTTTTGATGATTATACCATGAACACACTTGAACCCATCACTTCTCTTTCACTCTGCCATCCTGAGCTTATAGACTGGAACTCTCCCTCCCCATATAATGAATTCCTTACGTTCCAAAATGATTACGCTCTTGCATGTTACCTCAATGTTGTCAAACTTGACATCCTCCACTAGCGAAGAAAGTGTCAACATGACTGAGGCTGATATCAAGTATCTCAGTCAAAAAATCAAAAGAAGAAAAAATTGGTGCTTTGATGGTGAAAACCACATTGTGGCAGTGTCAGAGCCTAAAAAAGTCAAAATAAAGGACGTATCCAAGGGTGAAAACCTCTCTGAGGTGCCTGAGGATGAGATACTTGATACACTTCTAAGTCATTTCTAGGAATGATCATCTATGATAATTGAACCAACTCAACCAATCAACTTGGGTACAGAAGCTGAGCCTCAGATCATTCATTTGGAACAATCATTATCTGAGGCAGAAAGAGAGAAATTCATTACATTCTTCTAGAGCAAAAAGGTAAAATTTGCATGGAAATATTCATACATGCCAGGGTTAGACCCTAATCTAATCATGCACCACTTTTCCATTACACAAGGTGTCAATCCTGTCAAACAAAAGCTTTGGAAAATACATCCACATGTGGCTCTACTTGTCAAAGGTGAATTGGAGAAACTTCTTAAGGCAGTATTTATCAGAGCAATTAACTATGTAGAATGGATCTCTAACATTTTTCCAGTGTCAAAACATGATAAATCTATCTGAGTATGCACAGAATTTAGAGACATGAATAAGGCATGTCCTAAGGATGAATTTCCATTGCCCAATATTGATATGATTGTAGATATGACAACAGGATATGAAATGTACTCACTAATGGATGGTTTCTCTGGCTACGACCAGATAAAGATCACGCTAGAGGACCAAGAGAAAATTGCTTTCACATGTGCATGGGGAACTTTTTGTTGGAATATCATTCCCTTTGGTATCAAAAATGTTGGGGCTACATATCAGAGAGTTGTCACCACTATGTTTCATGACATGATGCATAAAACAATGGAAGATTATGTTGATGACACTCTAGCTAAGAGCATGCAATGAGAGAAACACCTTGTGGATCCAGGTCCTATACTGGATTGCATGGAACAGTTCAGTCTGAGGCTCAATCCTAAGAAATGTGCATTTGGCGTAACATCTGGAAAACTGCTTGGTTATATCATCTCTGCAAAAGGCATCGAAGTGGATCCTGAGAAAGTTCAAGCTATCATGGAAATGTCTCCACCAAAGAATATCAAACAAATGAGAGGCCTTCAAGGCCAGTTACAGTCTATCTGGCGCTTCATCTCATAACTGGTAGACAAGTCACAACCATTCACCAAGACTTTACACAAGGGTGTGACTTACCAATGGAACAAGGAATGTGATGAGGGGTTCACACAAATCAAACACTATCTTGTGAACCCACCAATATTGATGCCTCTTATTCAGGGGAAGCTCCTTATACTTTACATCTATGCTACATATACAGCATTGGGTGTCCTATTAGCTCAAGAAGATCAGAACAACAAATAAAGGGCTATCTACTACATTAGTAGAACTCTGGTCTCATATGAAACAAACTATTCTATTATAGAGAAGGCTTGCCTCGCAGTGGTATTTGCTTCACAAAAACTATGACACTACATGCTGGCTCATACTACATGCCTTATTGCTAAAATTGATCCTCTGAAATATTTGCTTAGTAAAGCTACCCTCACAGGTAGACTAGCTAAATGGGTCATGCTTCTCAGTAAATTTGATATTGAGTATGTAGAAAGAAAAGCCATTAAGGGGCAAGCAATTGTAGATCAACTGGCTGAAGCACCTCTAGTAGATAATCAACCATTGAACATTGAATTTCTAGATGAGTCCATATTACTTCTCACACATCGATCCTGGACTATGTTCTTTGATGGTTCATTTACCCAATAGGGGTTAGGTTCTAGGATACTATTCATTACACCTCAAAGGTACTCTTTACCAAAATAATACAAGATGTTGTTTCCTTGTACAAAAAACATTGCCGAGTACGAAGCCTTGATCAATGGTATGAAGATCGCCCTTGAGTGGCAAGTGGATGAGCTCAATGTCCTTGGAGATTCATAATTAGTCATCAATCAAGTTAAGGATATCTATCAGACAAAAGATGACAAGTTGGTGCCTTATAAATGGTTGGTCGATGACCTCAGAAATTATTTTGTTCATATCACATTTCAACAAGTTCCAAGGGTAGATAATAAAGTGGTAGATGCCATGGCTTCTCTTGCTTCCATGCTCCAGATGCCAAAAAATGATTTCTGACATGAATTCCTAGTGGAGACATTACGCCACCTATCCTATGATTCCCCTGAGTCCCGGATGATCTGTTCTCTCATTGGACATGACTCATCCCGCTACCACCATATTTATTCCTACCTTCATGACAAGATTGTTCTGGACACTTACACCCATAATGAGAAACGTCACTTAATCTGCAGTGCTTCATGGTTTGTCATCATAGCTAATGACTTATATAGGCGCGGTCTAGACAGTACCCTTCTGCGATGTTTAGAACCCGATGAGTCCAAACATGCATTGGTAGAGGTGCATAAAGGAATCTATGGGTCTCACTCTAATGGCCTAACACTGGCCTGTAAACTTATTAGAGCTAGTTACTATTGGCCAGAAATGGAAAAAGAAGCCACACAGTTTTCTAAGTCTTGCAAACAATGTCAACTACATGGAAATCTGATTCATGCTCCAGCCAAGGAGCTTATTCCCTTCATTACTTTCTGGCCATTTCAAAAATGGGCCTTTGATTTGGTGGGTCAAATTTATCCCTCATCCTCAAATGGACATAATTTCATCATCATAGCTACAGACTATTTTACCAAGTGGGTGGAGGCAGTCCCTCTCACTGTTGCCAATGGAAAATCAGTAGCTATGTTCATTCTCAACTACATCATCTATAGGTATGGTGTACCCTCAGCAATAATCATAGGTAATGGGGGGAAGTTCAAAAACAAGGATTTGATGGAGCTATGCTCTAAGTTTAAAATTACTCAACATTGGTCTTCCATCTATTATCCTCGGGGTAAGCATCAAACAAGACAATCCTTAAAATCCTGCATCGCACAGTGCACAAATCTGGATGAGATTGGCATCTCCAGATCAATCTAGCTCTTTGGACATACAAGACAAGCATAAGAACACCAATAGGGGATATGTCCTATGCTTTGGTTTATGGAGTAGATGTTGTGCTACCAATTGAGGTTGAGATTCCTTCTCTATGAGTCTCTCTGAAAGGCCTCATTACTGATGATGATAACATAATATCTCAGCTACAAGAGCTAGAACTACTTGATGAATTTTGGCAAGTGGCGTTCGATCACCTTAGATCATACTAGAAAAGGATTTCCAAGAGCTATAACAAGAAATTTCCCCCAAGGGACTTCCAGGTGGGTGACCTCATTCTGAGGGAGAACCCTAAGAATCAACAACATCGGATCCAGAAAGGAAAATTTGAACCAAATTGGATTGGTCTGTATGTTGTCATAGCAGTATTTGGGTTTGGCACCTGTCAAATTTCTACTACTAAAGGAGAGAAACTCAAATATCCCATCAACGCTCTTCATCTAAAATGGTTCTATAGCTGAGACATCTTCAGTGTGCTCATGTATATAGTAAGGTCCTGAAAATTTTCTAAAAATCTAAAAAAGTCCTGAAAAAATGATCATCTTAGTGAAAACCTAGCGATAGGAACTTTGATGTATCTCCAAAAAAATTATATATTCCAAAAATACAAAAAAAAAAATTGAAAATTAAAAAATACAAAAAAAAAGAAAAAAAGAAAAAAGGTGTCATTGATGAAAACCTGGCAAACAAGCGTCATGGTAGAAAAAGAAAGAATTTATGCCAAGAAGGTGAAAACCTAGAAAACAAGCGCCTCTTGTCCCACATTACTATATTTATCACAGTACCACTTGGCTTTATACATTTTCTTTCCTTCTTTGCTGCTTTCCTACTTGCATTTGCTTATTCTACATGCTTTCAGTTCCTATCAAGACACCAACTTACATGGATTGAAACTAGTCATACTCTCGGGGAAACTCTCTTGGTCTAGGGGGCACTATCCTATTACCTTTTGGGATCTACTTTGCAACAGTCACTAGTGGTTCTCACTGTGTCTGCCTATTGTCACTTAGCTTATACTGAGTTCTCTCTCCTTGAGAATCTCCTTAACATTAGTCACTAGTGGTTCTCACTGCGTTTGCCTAATGATGCCTAGCTATTACTATGATCTCTTCACTCAAGAATCTCTCTTGCATCAGTCACCAGTGGTTCTCACTACATCTATCTACTGTCATTGTACTATTGATATTGCTCGCATCTGTTACAGTTGGAGTTATACCCAAATGCTCTATCTATTGATACTCGGTCTTGATGGTCCTTTGCTTTAGTTTGTACATAGCTTTCAGTCACTTTCATGACACTTTGGTTCCTTTGTGAACCCTCCTGACTTGACATTAATTTAACGCCATACACCTGGGGAAACCAAATCTATTTTTGTCCTTGCAACATACGTCAAGTCAGTCACCGCTACTTGGGGGTACGCGTCCCCAATTTTATCGCACCTTTGATTTATACTAGATTCAGTAATATTATCATTTCTAAAGGATAACTCTCTACTGACACAAACTGGTGTTTCTCAACACCCCAATCTCAACAGTGTTTTTCAACACTATCTTTGGACACATCTATGTTTTTCAACACACATTGGATATCTCAAACGTAAACATCTATCGATAACAATCAAACACAATGCACTCACAAGCACAACGATGTTTTTCAATACCCCTATACACATACATATTCAAAAACTTTGAAACTGGTTGAGCTGTGATTGAATCTTTCTTTGTATGATGTATGGTCTCATGGATTTCATTGATATTTTCTTTTTCTACTGCTTGTTGGTGTAGTCCCGATGATCCGGCAATGTCAAATAAATAGGGTGTATGTGTTAAGAGCTCCCGCATTAAGGTGGAAAAGCCTCACATCCCTTAATCTTTTTTATTTGTACGCCATGGTGAGGTTGGTACTATTTCCTTGACAGTTATTGCTTTGTTTGTTTATGCATGATCACACTCCTGGTTATCTTAGCTTTGCATGCCTTGATACTGGTGTACTCTTGCAATATCAACTGGAAACAATGTTTAGGTCATCTTGACTTTTTTTCCCTGGTGCTTACATTTGTTTCCTACATTTTATCTGATGAAATTCATATTCGTATCCTTATGGTCATAGTGGTACCATTAAGGATTGTATCGACTCTGATATTCCAAAAATGCTCAATGATGATAATTATACGATGGGTCTCACAACCATGTCCTAGGGATTGCATCTAGCATAGGATTGCATTTTCATTCTAGACTTGCATTGTGGCAGAAATTCAATGTTCACTTCATTTTGTTCTCCTAGATTTGTACATTAGGGAGTTCTTCTTCAGCATCCTGGTTTCATCATGACTGCACAAGCGTTCGATCCTCGCTCTCAATTCTTCACATGTTCTCTTGGTTAGCATCTATCACACATCTGGACACCCTGCATGAGTTGTTAGTACCATATACACTACATTTGCATTATCATTTACACATTGCATTTACATATTTCCATTCACAAGTGCATTTACATAAATCATACATACATACAACTTTGCATCTACATCAAACATGTGCATTAAACATCACATACATGTGCATTTCTTACATCTACATATATTCAAAACATGTTAATTCATTTGCATACATTCTAAATCATCTAAACA
>MU226199.1:577667-609885 GCA_018584345.1 Thuja plicata
CATATGATCTCATCTATCAAATCTTTCATATCTAGCTCTGGCCCTCTCCCTCATCAGCTAGAGGAGGTGGAGGAGGAGGCATATTTCATGGAGGAGGTGCATGTGCACCCTCTGATCCTCTAGTATACAAGTAAAATCTAGCAACCTGCAATGCTTCATTAGGAACCACCCCTATATAGGATGCATAGTAATAAGCTGCTCGAGTGGTCTGATATTGATTCTCCTCTCGAGCCCTCTCTAGCTACCCTCGGACATCCTACAGCTCCCAATCTCTATCTAGTAGCTGGGAATCCCACACGGCAACCTGTACCTGCAAGTCTATGACCTATCCCACCAACTGTTGCACCCTCTCTTTGGCTCTCCACAAGGCCTCCTGCGCCTGTGATGATGCATCTCCAGGTACTAGCTCCTATGTAGGTTGATCCTCCTGCATCAGGTCCTCCACCGGTACCTCCTGATGATCTATCTACTTCAGCACATCATCTATCTATTCACTGTCCTCCTCCTACTCATCCGCCTGCTGCTACTCACACCAGGATCGATCTACATCTGTCATACGGGGATGTCCACCTATATGGTGCATGGCCATTGCACCTGTTGTGGTACCTACTATGGTGGTGACCACGGTACCTATTGTGGTGGAGGCACTGGTGCCTACTGCTGTGGTACCTGTGGGTGCACTACCTGCACCGGCGCTCCCACGCCAACTGTATTTGTGAATCATGGAAAGGGATGAGTCACGAAGTACTCCCTGTACTCTATGGTCATGCTATCATCTGCAATCACGCTCAGGTAATCCCATCAAGCTCACACTAGGGCTCATATGTTAATCATGCATCGACCAGTATCCAACTTGGCCGACCATCCCTTCCTAAGTTCATCAGCAAAATTAGCATAGGAACAATACTCCTATGAGATCTTTTGTGCCCAGCCAAACTTCCGCCAGACACGTGTCAAAAGAAACTACTCAATAACAAATATAGCTTGACCAAAGAGTGGTCATGAAACAATCATGTAACCCGATTGATCGCTAGCATCATCCCAATCCTCTGTCAACCTCCATGGTTTCCATGTCACAGCTACCAAATCATCAAAGGTCGCTCATCACTGCTCTATCTTACCCAGCGCGGGCTGAGTAATCAATCCTCTATAGTTGCATATGTAGGGCTCCAGTGGCTCCCTAAGATCATCACATATGGGCTGCATAATTGGCAGGTGCTCCCATGCCCACACCTATAATACAAACACCCCTACAGCCATGCTCTTCACCTCTCTATAGGTGATCTCATGCATCTCATGGTACATATGGTCCAACATACACTGACCCCACCCATATCTGATCAGCTCTGCTAGCATCCTCTGAATCATCTGGCCCTAGCCACACTCAAAACCATGCTGACCTTGATCTGGCATTAGATAGCATCCAAGGAATATTTACAACACCACGGCCAATCGGTTCCCCGGCCCATAATCCTTGATCAAATCCTCCCATGGGATGGCTCTACCCATGACGAGGTCATCTTGCAAAATATCTCACAGCACTAGTGTACCTAGCCATGGCTATACCTCATACTCCACTCTAGGACCATGGAAGGGTATCTAAAGAATCTTGTATATATCCTTCGGCGTCACTGTCATCTCACCCTGAGGAAAGTGGAAGGTGTTCATTTCCAAATGGAAATGCTCCACCAATGCTCCCAGTAGTTCGTGGTTTACCCAAATCTCGGGCACCCCACAAATATGTGATAGGAAAAAACTATCAATATGTGCAATCTTTGCATCGTCCAACTATCTCACTAGCCCACTGATAGCTAGATGATGTGACCTGAATGTTATGTCTGGGAACTCAACCTGCAAGACATGCAAACAATAATGCACGATCAATACTC
The DNA here is from genome assembly GCA_018584345.1 of Thuja plicata. Classification (NCBI taxonomy): domain Eukaryota; kingdom Viridiplantae; phylum Streptophyta; class Pinopsida; order Cupressales; family Cupressaceae; genus Thuja; species Thuja plicata. The sequence goes on from MU226199.1 coordinate 579,557, forward strand.
AGATCATGATTCACAATAATCGATGCAAGAATGAGAATTAAAGCATTACAGACATCCTATAGATAGGAACAACACTAATGCAAATGTTATTGGATGTGATGCAGACTCATCTTGCATTCAAACTGCTATGTTTTCTCCATGCGAAGAAGCAGCCTTTCATGCATAGAAGTTTTTCGGCCCGTACTAAGTTTCATTCCCGCTCAAAGTTTCTTGCTTTCTATGCAAGAAACCCACTTGTCAAAGGGTTTCCCATGTGAGATATGGGTACCCTCCCGCGTAAGGATACCAACTGACTGGCGTGAGAATTCACCTTTTGGCGATTTCTCGCGCGAGCATTCTTCACAAGCCGCGCGAAGAAACTAGTTCTTTGCGTGAGAACCCGTGGCATAATTCTAAAAAATGTAAAAAATGATGAAAAAATTAATAGTAAGAAATGAAATTTGAATTCACGAAGAGGTTAATCGACCACTTATCGGGGGTCTGTATGCTGCTGGTCAACTATGCCGCCTGGATCACTAGAAATGATGAGTGCTCATGGAGACCACCATTTTTGCTCAGAGCTCAAATCTCAAAAGTCAACGGATGTAAATGATTTGAAAATGACCTTTTGGACTTATATATAGGTTTTGACCTAATTTTCAAAAGTGCTCCGATTTGCGTGAAAATTTCACCACTAGCTAATTCGACTGCTCTCAATCCATTTGTTGTGATCAAAATCGAAACCTGACACTTTTATATAGCTCAAAATTGCATTTTAAAATTTTTGGGACCAACGCAATTGGACGCTTGTGTAGTTGACTTTCTGACGTCACTTTCTTGTCAGAATCATATCTCATCAAAATTTTCTCCAATCTTTGACTCTTTTCATCAAAAGTCAACTTTGGTAAACCCTAGTCAAACTTGGTCAACCAGACCTCGAAATCGCTCAAAATTGATTTTGAATATTCTGAATTCTTCTGTAATCTATCCTGAGTTCTTCTTGATCTTTGATTCAACATCTATCTATAATTTCTTGCTCTCAATAAACATTATGATGTGTCATCTTTCCATTTCGCTCCCAAGGGGGCAGGATGATTACATCATTGAATCTATTCTAATCAATCTGATCTGAATTCAAAAGTCCTCATTGCTAGGGGCATCTCATCACTTGGGGCATGTTCAGTTTTCATACTTCAAGGTCAAAACTGGATATTCCACAATCAATAGGGGCATCTTTGTTCCCTACATCTTGTCATCTATTAGGTATCGGGGCAATCTAACCCGGATCCCTGAGGATCAAGATTCATTCTGGAGATGATTCTCAAAATCTCAATCTGTTAAGTATCTGAGAAATCTAACTCAGATTCTTGAGGATCAAGCTTTTTTCTAGAGATGATTCTCCAAATCTCATCTATTAGGAATTGGGGCAATCTAACCCTGACTCCTGAAAATCAAGCTCTGTTCTGGAGATGATTTTGAAACTCGGTCTAACCAGTGTCTGGGAAATCTAACCTAGATATTGGGGGACTAAGCTTCATTCTGGAGATAGTCCTAAAATATTTAATGACTATCTTTTTATGGACAGGTATCGGGGAAATCTAACCCTAACTCCTGAAGGTTGAGCCTTGTTCTGGGGACAGTCTTTTGAAAGGTATCAATCTATTAGATATCTGAGAAATCTAACTTGGACCCCTGAGGATCAAGTTTCATTCTGGAGATGATTCTCAAAATCTTAATCTATTAGGTATTGGGGCAATCTAACCCAGATCCCTGAGGATCAAGCTTTGTTCTGAAGATGACCCTCAAAAACTCTACTTGACCGGCGTCTTTGAAATCTAACCTAGACTTTGAAGAGTTAAGCTTTGTCCTGGACATGGCTCTGAAATCTTCATCAATCAATCTTTGCATCACCAATTTTCAAAATTTATTCTTCTGTGCTTCATACATCAGACTATTCTTTGAATCAATGCGTTGCTCGCACATCAATTCAAAGACGGGCAAAATATAACACCCCAAAATTGGCATCTTGCAACCCTAACCAATTTTGTTTCATTTGTCATTATTCTGAATCATCAAAGTCCTATTGTACTAGACAATTCTGAGTTTTGACTGACTCTACTTGACCTAAGTGTCAAATGTAGAAAATCCTAAATCTGCATTAATCATACATTATATTTAATTCCTAAAACATCATTTAGCTAAATAAACCCTATGATTGAATTAATTTAATTATAAGGTCCTAGCACTTTAATTAAATTAAATTTACCCCTTTTAGCTAAAACACATAAAAAGGAATTAAATAATATATAATTATTAAATAAATATCCTCATTTCAAAAATTAAATTTAATTATTCAAATAATTGAGAAAATACATTTATGAGGTCATATTCTATTTATTTAATTAAATATTCTCTCAAGAATCTTCTCTCCAGTTCAGAAATGGAAACTTTGAATTAATTGTGCTTTAAAGAGAAAGAAAATAGTTAAAATCAAAAAGAAAACAGTTAAAAACAAAGAGAAAACAGTTCATTGTTTTCTTTTAAACAAAGCTTGCTAATTTCAACTGGCTTTTCTATCTGTTTTATTTCAAAGAGGAAACTTTCTATTCTGAGCAAACTCTTAGTCTATAAAAGAACTCTCATTTCTCATTCCAGACCACCAGTCATTTTTTATGCATTGTTAGAATAAAGAATTGCTGCTACATTTAGTCCACAATCTCATTTCTAGTTAAAACTCTCATTTGCAATAGATTAATGTCAATTTCTTAGATTAATTGCATTGCAATCATGTCTTAGTTTAATCTCATTTCAATTTTTAGATTAATCTTGCATCTTTCATGTTTTTAGATTAATCTTGCATTGAATTCATGGAGAAAAATCCTTCGTTCTTAGACCGGTCTAGGTTGTGAGATTCTCATTCTGAGAGCTATTCAAAACCCATGTCTACGATAGAAGGCAATAGGTCGAATCATACAGGCATGCAGGATAAATAACTCATATTCACTTCTGTATGTGGCTGATGAACAAGAACTATGTTGAAGTGTATGGTTGAATAACAAGGCCACATTTAGCATATACAACAACTAGTTACTATTTTTCACTCTTCTGAAGTGAGCCCTGTTAGGAGCCAACCTTGTTAAAGGTTAAAATAACACACTATTAGGTGTGACCCTATTAGAGGATTTAATCACCATGTAAGGAGTGGCCTTGTTAGAGGTCTTCAAACACTTCAATGTAGAAATATCACCTTGTGAGAGGATTTACAAAAGACTGTTAAGTCTACTCTGTAAAGAGTTTTTTGATCACTGCTACAATTGTCAGAGAGTAACAATGGATTGACCTATTTGTCGAAGCAACTATCTTTGTTGATTCAGATCGCTACTCTAGCTTATAAGACTTAATCCTTACTGATCAGATATTCTGGTGCATCTCTATATGTTTTGTTCTCAATCAGAATCCCATTTGATTTTGCCTCCACACTTCATATCAAAATATACACATCTTACATCTTACACATTCAATCCAAACTTTGACCTTATATATATATGATAAGCCTTGTCAAGTCAGCCTTAATAACCTTTCAAATAATCAATAAGACTTAAGTCTGTCGGCTGCATATAACCAATTAACCATAAAATATAAATTGTTGTTAGTCAGCTATCACTAAAAGCATAACTCGGTTAATATTGAAATCCTTCAATGCCCGACCAATATTGTAATGCCTGAGTGAACTCAGTTTGAACTGAAAATCACTTTGGTCTTCTTTAATACCTAAGAGAGCTTGGAAAACACTGACTGTGCTCGGATAGGATTAGACATTTTTTTTGTAGACATCACTATATTTTTGTAAACATCAATGACAATACACAATTGAATTATTGTCATCAATAAAAATAAGTAGTAAATTTTAGAAGGGTCTCTGAAATTTAAGTATAGTTCTCTTTTTTTAAAAGCACTCTTGATTTCGCTATAGCATAACAAAGTAATATTTTGTAGAATAACATAATTATGATATTTATTTGTTGTTTTTGTATTCAATTGTATATTTTTATTTGCATTGACATTTCGGATCACACTTCATGATCCGTCATTGGGATGTTAGAGAGCTCATAAGTAGAAGTGAAAAATAAACTACTTTAATTACTTTCAAAATTCAATTGATTAATCAATATTTAAAAGTGAAAAAGAGGGTTATGACAAGATTAGTGTTTTTAAGAGAGGGTCACAACTCTATAAGGTAACTAAGAATAGTAGGGTCACTAGAAACATATGCAATTCCATACAAGGAGATATTATTAAGTTTGTTTGAAGTTGTAAGTCATGTAGTGTTAGCAAGACAAGTAATTGGAAGTCAGATTTGTATTTACCACTTTTGGTCCCATTTCACCCATGGAAAAGCATATCAATGGATTTTGTATGTGGTTTACCCATAAATGGAAAGTAAGAAGCATGTCTCTCCATAAGGTGGTTCATAGTTTAGCAAGATTTTAAGACTTAACTACATCCAAACAGCACTAAGAAAGGATGCAACTAAACTTTTCTAATTAGATGGGGGTACTCTCATAATATTTATTAAACTAGGGTTCAATTTTCCTTAATAAATTTTTGGTGCACTATATGGTACAAAATGGATACTTGATTAAGGAGAAGCATCTTTTCCTGCTAAAAAAATCTAAGGTAATAAATATACTATTAGTTAGATTTCTCGAAGGATATAATATGAAACATCCTAAGATATAGAATATAAATTTTGTATATCCAACATTCTTATAGTCATCTCGTAAATTCTTCAAATTAACGTCCAAGAAAAGGAATAAAATATTGAATAAGAAATCCATAAGGCCATGTACGAAAAAATATGACATGTACCTAATTGAATGTTTGAAGATGTTAAGTTGATGATCATACAAGGCATTAAATTAGTTAATGTATTGTATTGTCATTGATGTCAACTTGATATAATCTATATGGTCATGGAAATACTGCCAAAGACTTCAAAGAACTGATTAATCAAAGGCTATGCTATCAGTAATGCATATAAGTCAAGTATTCACTAAGTGGTTGTATACACTGACGGAGTGCACGCTGACAGTCTGAGTAAAAGAGAAAAGTCACAGTGTTACTCGATGAGAAAATGCATAGCATAACTGACAAGCAAAGTCACAGTGTTTCCCGATAAGCAAAACACAGAGTAACCCGACGGATAGAATTACAGTGTTGCCCAACAGAAAAGACAAGGACGAAGATCTTGATGACATCTAAAGTCACACCGACAGAATAGTCAATTATCATCAATGACTAACTAAAGTGTTGACCGACATAATAGAGAGTTCATAAATGACAAAATGCTTATATGTCAAGAAGCTAAAGATAGACTTAACTGATACTTATCATTATTTTAATCATCCAGATAAAGCCGGAGATAAGTAATTGATTTAAAGTTGATTTGTCCAGCTGGAAAAAAGATCTCTTTGAGATAAAATTGGAGTTTTCTTTAAATCTAATTGGCGATAATTGTGGATCACGCCAAGAATCAAGAAAGCCAAGAAAAGGTCAAATCATGTCTATAAAGAGACAAACCCAATTCATTAAAAATTGTGAGTGTGGGGTGAAGAGAAAAGAGGGAAGATGCTAAAGAGATTCTGAAGGAGAAGAAAGTATTCATTCAGACCTGATCAATCAAGCTGAGGAAAGAGCTATATTTTGCAGACACCGACAAATAGTGAGACAGCATCACAGAGCAGGACAGTGTGGAGCAAAGGTATAGAATTTATTATATTGATCAGAGAGGTAATGCACTTACAATAGATCTGAAAATCTATAATTAAGTTGTATGTGTGAACATATCATAATGTTTCAGTTTAACCATTGAAGCATCAAGTCTCTTAACCGAGAAGGACTTAAAATTCTTCTACAATTGAGATACATCCCAAGGAGTACCAAAAATTTTGATCATGAAAGTAGCATTGGATATGCCCGATACCTATTGACAGGCTAAGTGAGTGTTTGATCAAGGATGGTAGCATTAGATGCCAGATACTAGGTGACAAACTATCTTTTAAATCCTCTAACAAGGTCACACCTAACTGATGACATGTAACTGATTGAATGTTTGAAGACGTTAATTTGATGATCATGCAAGGTATTAAATCAGTTAATGTATTGTATTGTCATTGATTTCAACTTGATATAATTTGTATGGTCATGGAATACTTCCAAAGACTTCAAAGAACCAATGAATCAAAGGCTATGCTATTAGCAATGCATATAAGTCAAGTATTCACTAAGTGATTGTATACACTGATGGAGTGCACGCCGATGGCCAGAGTAAAAAGAGCAGTCGTAGTGTTACCCGACAAACTAATGCACAGCATTACCAACGAGCAAAGTTACAATGTTTCCCGATGAGAAAAACACAGAGTAACCCAACAGAAATAATTTTAGTGTTGTCCGATGGAAAAGACTAGGATGGAGATCCTGATGACAACTAAAGTCACACCAATAGAATAGTCAGTTATCACCGATGACTAACTGAAGTGCTGACTGACATAATAGAGAGTTCAGAAATGACAAAATGCTTAGTTGTCAAGAGATATAAATAGAATTAATGAATACTTATCATTGTTTTAATCATCCATATAAAGCCAGGGATAAGTAATTGATTTAAAGCTGATTAGTCCAGTTGGCAAGAAGATCTATTTGAGATAAAATAGGAGTTTTTTTAAAATCTATTGGTGAGAATTGTGGATCACGCCCAGAATCAAGAAAGCCAAGAAAAGGTAAATCATGTCTATAAAGAGACAAACCCAATTCATTACGAAAAGGGGAAAAAGGTGGTGAACAAGAGAAAAGAGGAAACATGCTAAAGAGAATCTGAAGGAGAAGAAAGTCTTCATTCAGTCCTGATCAACGAGCTCAGGAAAGAGCTAGATTCTGTAGACACCGACAAACAGTGAGACAGCATCACAGAGTAGAACAGTGTGGAGCAAAGGTATAAGATTGATTACATTGATCAGAGAGGTAATGGACTTACAATAGATCTAAAAATCTGCAATTGAGTTGTATGTATGAACAGATCATTAGTATTTCAGTTTAACCATTGAAGCATCAAGTCTCTTAACCTAGCAAGACTTAAAAGTCTTTTACAATTGAGATACATCCCAAGGAGTATCAAAAAATTTTATCATAAAAGTACCATTGGATTTGCCTGATACCTATTGACAGGCCAAGTGAGTGTTTGATCAAGGATGGTAGCATTAGATGCCAAATACTAGGTGACAAACTATCCTATAAATCCTCTAACAAGGTCACACCTAACAGTGTGTTTGTAACCTTTAATAGGGTTGGCTCCTAACAGAGCTCACTTCAGAAGAGTGAAAATTTTGGGTACCGGTCCCAGTGGTTTTTCCCTTAACAGGGTTTCCACATTCAAAATCTATGTGTTATGTGTTTATGTTTTATTACTTTACTATTTTACATTTCACATATGGCGCAATTCTAGGTTTATCAGTATACTCTGCATATTTATTGTGTTTTGGTAAATAGTTAACTGCTTATCGATAATCGTACAGAAGAGAGATTAATAAAGCAATCCGACAAGTAGAAAATTGTTTAAAGTATTTCAAGGCACTCATCTTGTAGGATAGAAGATAACTTGAGACATAATTTGTGGTTATAACTTTTAAGGATTTATTTTTGAGGCCATTGATTCACCCCCCACCCCCCTCTCAGTTATTACTAACAATTGGTATCAGAGCTTGTGTGCTTAGAACGAAGGTTTCAAGACCTAAGCTAAAGTTCACAAGATGAACAGACAATATGTGCCCAATTTGAACAAAGATAATTTAGCTTCATGGAAAAGAAGAATAAGACTCCACTTATCAGGTATTGGTAATGATGTTACTCAATACTTAGATGTTGAATATGTGTTGCCCACAGGAGCACCAAAAGTTGAACAATTGAGAGAGAAGCATGAGCACAATTGCATGATGATAGAGCTTTCTTCCTCACTCTCCGATGGTGAATTTTAAGATGTTAAAACCTGTAAAACTGCAAAGTAGATGTGGGACAAATTGATGCTTGTACATGGTGGTGACAAAAATGTTTTGAGAGCCAAGGAAGAAAGCCTTATAGGGAAGTTTGATGATCTCAAAATTAAATAAGGTGAAAACATCACACAATACATCACAATAATCAAAGAGGTAGTCAATTCTATCCGAGGATTTGGAGGTGTACTAGAAGAAGATACAGTGGTAAGTAAAATTCTAAGAACCTTACTGCCTACTTATGCTATTAGAGTATCTTCCATTCAAGAAATGAGAGCAGTAGAAAATAGCAATGTTACTCTAGACAGTTTGATTGGAAGACTGATTTCATTTGAGATTAATAACTTTGATAATAGTGTCTTACCAAACATAGAATCTGCATTCAAAAATTCTATGAGAAAAAGTAAATCAAGTCATAAACACACTATGAGAAAAGAGAGTGATAGTGGAAGTGAAGAAGAAGATCTTGATGAAATTGAAGCACTTATGGCTAGAAGAATGCAAAGAGGCAAAGGTAAATACAAAGGTAAATTGCCACTTGTTTTTTTTAATTGTAAAGAGATTGGACACTTTGCTACAAGATGTCCTAACAGAAGAAAAGATGACAGAAGTAATGACAGATCATTTGAAAAGAAGTCTGATAGAGGTGATTACAGAAGCTATCAAAAATCAAAAAGAAGAGATACCCAAGACTACAAGGACAAAGGAAAGAAGGCCAGTTACCTAGCAAAATGCAAATATGATGATACTAACACTGAATCTGAGGAAGACATCAAAATGGTGTTTGTGGCAGTAAAGGATGATTCAGATGATGATGAAGAAATGTATGTAGAAACTGCACTCATATCTAAAATTAGTAAATATTATGTCTAGATCATAGATAGTGGCTGCACTCACCATATGATCGGTGATAAGCAAAATTTTGAGACTTTTGAATACTATAAAGGTGGTTTAGTAAGAATGGGTAATGATACACCTTGTCTAGTTAAAGGTAGAGGAACTATAATGTTGAATAACCAGATAAAATGTGAAAATGCTTATTGGGTAAATAGATTGAAATATAATCTATTGAGTATTTATGAGTTGAATAATTCAAGTCACAGAGTAGCATTTGAAAATAAGAAGGCAAAGATATTCAATAAATCAGGAAATTTGATTGGTACCGGTGAGTAGACAAAAGGTAACTTATTATATCTGAATGATACTGACACCACTTGTTTGATTGCTAAAAATGAAGACATATGGTTGTGGCACAAAATATTGTTTCATGTGAACTTTGACAACATGATAAAGATTAGAAAAAAGAGAAATGTCAGAGGCTTACCAATGATGACCAGCCTAACAACATCATGTGTAAGAATTGCCAAAAAGGTAAGATGACAAAGTCTAGTTTCAAAAGAAAAACACATACATCTGATGCCATTCTAGAATTAGTCCATAATTATTTATGTGGACCTATGAGGACAAAGAGTTATTATGGAGATAGATATTTTATTCTCTTTGTTGATGATTACTCTAGAATGATGACATTAATGTTTCTAAAAGATAAATCAGAAGTATTTAACAAGTTTAAATGGTATAATGCAATGGTTGAGAAACAAAGTGGTAAATAATTGAAATGCTTAAGGTCAGATATAGGAAGGGAATTTATTTTAGATGAATTCACTAAATTTTGTAATGAGCATGCAATCAGAAGATAGGTCTCTGCACCAAGAACACCACAGCCAAATGGAATTGCTGAAAGAAGGAACATATCCATAGTTGATTGTGCAAGGACACTGATGATAGATAAATGCATCACCCAAATCTTCTGGAGAGAAGTTGTCAATACTGTTGTTTACACATTGAATAGAGTACAATTGAAGAAAGACACCTTATGAGCTTTGGTATGGATACACACCCAATGTAAGTTATTTCAAAAAATTTGGCAGTCAGTGTTATATCTTAAAAGATGATAGAAATGGAAAATTTGACTCCAAGAGTGATGAAGGAATCTTTCTAGGGTATTCTACCAAGAGCAAGGCTTATAAATGTCTAAATAAAGCCTCTAACAAAATTGTTGAAAGTGAAAATGTAAAGATAGATGAATTTGCATAGAAGAATGAAAAGGAAAGCACTAAAGAACTAGAGGACTACAATAGTTTTGCTTACAATGAGGAACCTGACACTCTACCTGACCAACAATGTAGAGCTCTCGAACAATGGATCATTGCACCCGAGCATCAGGATGCAAATACCGACGATCAGAATATTGCTGATCAAGATAATGCACAAAGTGATGGAGAACAAAATGATGATCAAGCTGATAGACAAAGAGCTGAACCTGTACATGCAAGATATGTCAGAAGGAACCATCCATAGAAATAGATCATAGGAGATAAAAAGCCCGGTATGAGAACCAGAAGTAAGTCTCTAAATACAAGATGTCTTATTTGTGATTATGAGCCCAAATCTACCAATGCTGCACTAGATAATGACGATTGGATAAGTAATATGAATAAAGAGATTGAGCAGATAGAGAAAAAAAAAGACATGGACACTTGTACTAAGACCAAATGACAAGAATGTCATTGGTACAAAATAGATATTCAGGAATAAACTGAATGAGAATGGAGAAGTCACCAGAAATAAATAAAGACTAGTATGCAAGGGGTACGCACAAGAAGGGATAGATTATGGAGAGACCTTTGCACCCGTTGCTAGGCTAGAAGGAGTGAGAATATTACTTGCTTATGTTGTATGTAAATGATTCAAGGTATATCAAATGGATGTCAAGTCTGCATTCCTAAATGGAATACTTGAAGAACAGGTATACATTGAACAACCAGAAGGGTTTGTTGATCCAGACAAGAGGGACATGGTATGTAGACTATAGAAAGCCTTGTATGGATTGAAACAAGCACCCTAACCCTGGTATGAAAGACTTCATTCCTATATTATAAGTATTGGATTTGTAAGGACTAGTGAAACCAGTAATCTTTATTTGAAGGAAGATACTGATGCTAACATTTTGATTGTTGAGAAATTTGTTGATGACATCATATTTGGAGGCAATGATATGCTATGAAAATCATTTTCAAATGAAATGAGCAAAGATTTTGAGATGTCTATGTTTGGAGAGATCAATTTCTTTCTTGTTTTGCAGATCATGCAACAAGATGAAGGTATTTTCATTACACAATCCAAGTACATCAAAGAAGTACTGAAAATATTCAAGATGGAAGAATCCAAACCAGTTGGAACACCGATGGAAACTGGATATAAGATGACAAAGGAAGACAAGTCATCAGAGGTAAATTAGACTTTGTACGGATCAATGATTGGAAAACTCATGTATGTTGTACACACTAGACCAGATATTGCACATGCAGTAGGAATAGTTTCAAGATTTTCTACTAATCCTAGAGAATCACATATGACTACTGTGAAAAGAATCTTAAGATATCTGAAGAATACCGATGAATATGGCTTATGGTACAGAAGAGAAGGCAAATTTGAACTTAAGGTCTTTACCAAAGCTGATTGGGCTGGAAATATTGATGACTAGAAGAGCATAACTAGAGGAGCATTCTTTATGGGTGACAGACTTGTCACATGGATCAGCAAGAAGCAAGGATGCATCTCTCAGTCTACTGTAGAAGTAGAGTATGTTGTTGTTGCTGCAAATTGCTCAAACATTGAATGGATCAAATAGTTACTGGAAGGTATGCATATGAAAATTTTAGAACCAGTAATTATCTATTGTGATAATACAAGTGCAATCAACATTTCCAAGAATCCAGTCATGCATGCTAAAACAAAGCATATTGCCATCAAGTATCATTATTTGAGAGAACAATTTTAGGCAAAGGAAGTGATACTTGAGTATGTGCAATCAAAGGAACAATTAGCTGATATCTTCACCAAGCCACTACCCAAGGATGCATTTGAGTACTTGAGAAAGAGACTAGGAGTCAGACCCTTGTCTACTGGTCAGTAAGCTAACTAGAAGGCTGCATTAGCCTATATATTATCAAAATATCATTCATGTTGATGCAAGAAGAGAGATGGACTTCAAGACAAATCTATACACAGCAAGGTATTTATCTACTCCGAAGACCAGAGTTATTACCGATGGATTGGGATATTCAAGGAATATATTATGGATAGAAAGGATCTGTTTGGCGTAACTGTCGAAATGATTGTTTGACAAAGATGTTTGTTTGGCATTGTTGTCAAAGGGAGAGAGATATCTCATTATAATATACAGATTATATCCATTATCAACTCAGAGAGAGATCATATCCATCAAAGTATCCAAAGGGAGAATGTAACAAGAAAGGGTGAGTACACACAAAGGAAAAGAATTGTTGACAAGAGACATCACAAGAAATGAGAAAAATCAAAGGGAGAGAGTTTGACACAGAAGGAGAACACATCACATCAGAGAAAGAAATATTATACATCTATCTAGTGAAGGGATTGAAGATGAAAAGAAAGCTGCAAGAATCAAATCAAAGCTATTTGAGCTTACCGATAGCCAGACATTTGTAATAGTTACATTAGAAAATTTGGATGAAACTGTATATTTCATATTGTATTAGTAATAGTATAGTATGATAATGTAGTATGTTTCCATCAATGCCAAAGGGAGAAATTGATGACATGTAACTGATTGAATGTTTGAAGATGTTAAGTTGATGATCATGCAAGGCATTAAATTAGTTAATGTATTGTATTGTCATTGATGTCTACTTGATATAATATGTATGGTCATGGAATACTGCCAAAGACTTCAAAGAACCAATGAATCAAAGGCTATGCTATCAGTAATGCTTATAAGTCAAGTATTCACTAAGTGTCTATATACACCGACGGAGTGTACACCGACGGTCAGAGTAAAAAGAGCAGAGTCACAGTGTTACCTGATGAACTAATGCACAGCATTACCAATGAGAAAAGTTGCAGTGTTTCCCGAAGAGTAAAACACAGAGTAACCTGACAGAAAAAAATTTAGTGTTGCCCGATGGAAAAGACAAGGACGGAGATCCCAATGACAACTGAAGTCACACCAATGGAACAGTTAGTTATCACCGATGACTAACTGAAGTGTTGACCGATACAACAGAGAGTTCAAAAATGAAAAAATGCTTAGTTTTCAAGAGCTATAAACAGAATTAACGAATACTTATCATTGTTTTAATCATCCAGATAAAGTCAGAGATAAGTAATTGATTTAAAGTTGATTAGTCCAGTTGGCAAGAAGATCTCTTTGAGATAAAATAGGAGTTTGTTTTAAATCTATTGGCGAGAATTGTGGATCATGCCAAGAATCAGGAAAGCCAAGAAAAGGTAAATCATGTCTATAAAGAGACAAACCCAATTCATTGCGAAAAGGGGAAAAAGGTGGTGGATAAGAGCATAGAGGAAAGATGCTAAAGAGAATCTGAAGGAGAAGAAAGTCTTCATTCAGTCATGATCAACAAGCTGAGGAAAGTGTTAGAGTAATCATTAGTTTGCTTGTTAATTAAAACATGTTGATTTAATTAATTAAGTTTTACTCTTTAGTGCTTAAGCTTTCTCTTAGGTGCATTAATAATTAATTCTTTTATTAATTATTAATGTGAAACCTAGATTTTTTAGGATTCAGGTTTTTGTTCACCTTTATAGGTTGAACCTTGTAATTCCTTTTTCATTAACTTGGATTATAATTTAGCTCTCACATTTTGAGTAGCTTATGAGTTCTTCTTTTTCCCTCTTTCTGCTTCTCTCCTGTAATAGATTATTTGCATGTAGGTGTTCTTGGCATTCTATGGATTTGTATCTCTCAAATCCTATATGGTATCAGAGCCACACTGCTGCTGCCTGGTCTGGTCTTTTTTGAAGTTGTGATTCGAGGGCAAAAACTGTAGCTTTTCTAGGGTTTCTTCTTTAATCTGGAAGAGGCACTTTTTACGGTGCACTTTGAGAAAAAATAGATACCACCATTGTCCTTAGAAGGCCTGAGAGATTCAATTTTCATATAAATTTTTCCATTTTTGGCCATAGTGACCTCTGGGAAAAAATTTCTCTCTCCCAGGCCGTACGGCTCAAATTTTGAGGTGAAAAATCAAAAAAAATCATTTTTTATTGATTTTTGCGTTAAAAAGTAACACATGAAGTTTTAAAAATTAATGCAGCAGTGTTAATGGGCGCCGTCGTCAGTTAACCACCAGTGGTTAACCTCTAGCGGTTAGCCTAACCGCAAGGGTTAACTCTCAAACCCTTTTGGAGCAGTTTTGGTATTTTGCTCATATCTTGAGCATACGGCATTGAATTTTCAACTTCCTTATATCGTCGAAAAGCTCTTTCTGAGATCTATCTAATTATGTAGGTTTTATTTTCTATTCTTTTAGTTTTTATGTCTATTTTTCTATTCAAAGTCAGAACTTGTATTTTTCAGAACTCAGTTTGTTTCATTTGAAGAGTTATCATGAGTTTTTCTTCTCACCCTTCAGTTGTTATTCTGGAACGAGGTAATTATGAGTCATGGGAAAAGGGTATAATTACACATTGTAGGTGGCTTAATATTTTGCCTTGTTTGTATGATCTCATACCTAAACCAGCCACTTCAAAGGGAAAATTAGCATGGGATATTATTAGAGATCACATAGTAGGACTTATAGTGTCTAGTGTTGATCATGACACTGTGTAGGCTATATCGGACATTGATTGTCCTCGCCCACTTTGGACACATCTTTGGGAGAGCTATGGAGGCCCTAATCTCTCTCCATTCCCAAAGAATCCTACTTTAGATTGTCTCATACCTATTGCTTGGAGAGAGAATACACCCTTTGATCATGATACTTTAGAGGACCTTGAGTATTTAGACACCCTTACATGTTCTGATGGATCAGAGGCTTGTCTCATAGTTCCCACTCTTCAGACTGAGACTTCATCAGCATCTCTTGTTGCTCCTGATTCTGTGTAGCAGGGAATCATACATCTTCCAAACATAGATACTTTGGACTCTTATGTTGCAGACATATATTTCTTGTTTGTTGAGTCTTATACTACAAATTTGGAGGATTATTTTGAGAAAATTCATCTCCTCTACCTTGACAGTCAGGTTATCACTATTTTTCCTCCATTATCCATGCATTCTATGGTTGTATTTCAAGATTATCCACATCAGTTTGGATTTGGCATCATTTATTTCAGTTCAGATAGAGAGATTCTTCAGCATCCGATCATGGCACACATCCTAAGATAGATTGGTTCATCACTATTCATAGGGTTTCTTTGACATCATCATTTGGATTCATTTCTTCCCAAGGGGAGGAATATCATTTTTCTCTTCAGGATCTCCTTTTGGATTCTACATCAAGCATCTACCATTGTGATAGGAGTTTCTTCATTCTGGGGGGACTTTGGTGTCTCATCCCTCTCTCAAAGGGGGTTTGGTTGTACTTATGGTCTTGAGAGAGTCTCTTGAGCCATTTCTTTTTTTCTTTTTTCTATCTCTTTTTGGAGAGGGGTTTTTTCCACTGGGTTTTCTTCTTTGTCTCTGGTTTATAGAGATTTCCTTGTATTGGGTACCTGATCAGGCCTTGTTGTCAGGACCTTTTTTCCTGCTTCCATAGCTGTGCTAGGTTAGCTTACCCCCTGCGCTTAGCTTAAGGGGGGTGTTAGATTAATCATTAGTTTCCTTATTAATTAAATCATGTTGATTTAATTAATTAAGTTATTACTCTTTAGTGCTTAATCTTTCTCTTAGGTGCATTAATAATTAATTCTTTTATTAATTATTAATGTGCAACCTAGATTTTTTAGGCTATAGGGTTTTGTTCACCTTTATAGGTTGAACCTTGTAATTCCTTTTTCATTAACTCAGATTATAATTTAGCTCTCACATTTTGAGTAACTTCTAATTTCTTCTTCTTTTTCCCTCTTTCTGCTTCTCTCTTGTAACAGGTTATTTGCATGCAAGTGTTCTTGGCATTCTATGGATTTGTATATCTCAAATCCTACAAAAATAGCTAGATTTTGCAGACACCAACGAACAATGAGATAGCATCAGAGAGAAGAACAATGTGGAGCAAAGGTATAAGACTGATTACATTGATTAGAGAGGTAATGGACTTACAATAGATCTAAAAATCTGCAATTGAGTTGTATGTATGAACATATCATTAGTGTTTCAGTTTAACCATTGAAGCATCAAATCTCTTAATCGAGAAGGACTTAAAAGTCTTTTACAATTGAGATACATCCCAAGGAGTATCAAAAAGTTTGATCATAAAAGTATCATTGGATATGCCCGATACCTATTGACAGGCCAAGTCAATGTTTGATCAAGGATGGTAGCATTAGATGCCAGATACTAGGTGACAAACTATCCTTTAAATCCTCTAACAAGGTCACACCTAACAGTGTGTTTATAACCTTTAATAGGGTTGGCTCCTAACAGAGCTCACTTCAGAAGAGTGAAAATTTTGGGTACTGGTCTCAGTGGTTTTTCCCTTAATAGGGTTTCCATGTTAAAAATCCTTGTGTTATGTGTTTATGTTTTATTACTTTACTGTTTTACATTTCACATATGCAATTTTGGATTTATCGGTATACTCTGCATATTTACTGTGTTTCGGTAAATAGTTAACTGCTTATCGGTAATCATACATAAGAGATATTAATAAAGCAATCCGACAAGTATAAAATTGATTAAATTATTTCACGGCACTCATTTTGTAGGACAGAAGATAACTTGAGACATAATTTGTGGTTATAACTTTTAAGGGTTGATTTAAGGATTAATTTTTGAGGTCACTGATTCACCNTTCCCCCCCCCCCCCCCCCCTCTCAGTTATTACTAACACTAACAGTGTGTTTGTAACCTTTAATAGGGTTGGCTCCTAACAGAGCTCACTTCAGAAGAGTAAAAATTTGGGGTACCGGTCCCAGTGGTTTTTCCCTTACCAAGGTTTCCACGTTAAAAATCCATGTGTTATGTGTTTATATTTCATTACTTTACTATTTTACATTTCACGTATGCAATTCTGGATTGATCAGTATACTCTACATATTTACTGTGTTTCAGTAAATAGTTGACTACTTATCGCTAAACATACACAAGAAGGTTTAAACAAAGCAATCTGACAAGTAGTAAATTGATATAAGTATTTCAATGCATTCATCTTGTAGGATAGAAGATAACTAGAGGCATAATTTTGGTTATAAGTTTTAAGGGTTGATTTAAGGATTAATTTTTGAGGCCACTGATTCACCCCCCCTCTCAGTTATTAGTAGCAATTGGTATCAGAGATTGTGTGCTTAGAAGGAAGGTTTCAAAACCTAAGCTAAAGATCACAAGATGAACAGACGAGATGTGCCCAAGTTGAACAAAGACAATTGGAAATGATGTTACTCAATACTTAGATATTGAATATGTGTTTCCCATAGGAGCACCCACAGTTGAACAAATGAGAGAGAATCATGAGCACAATTGCATGATGATAGAGCTTGCTTACTCAATCTCTGATACTAAATTTCAAGATGTCAAAACCTGCAAGATTGCAAAGAAGATGTGGGAAAAATTGGTGCTTGTACATGGTGGTGACAAAAATGTTTTGAGAGCCAAGGCAGAAAGCCTTAGAAGAAAATTTGATGATCTCAAAATGAAAGAAGGTGAAAAAATCACACAGTACAGCACAAGAATCAAAGAGGTATTCAATGCTATCTGAGGAGTCGGAGGTGTACTAGAAGAAGATACAGTGGTAAGTAAAATTCTAAGAACCTTACTGCCTACTTATGCTATTAGAGTATCTTCCATTCAAGTAATGTGAGCTGTAGAAAATAGAAATGTTACTCTAGACAGTTTGATTGGAAGACTGATTTCATTTGAGATGAAAAATTTTGATAATATAGTCTTACCAAACATAGAGTCTGCATTCAAATCTTCTTTGAGAATAAGTAAATCAAGTCATAAACACACTATGAGAAAAGATAGTGATAGTGAAAGTGAAGAAGAAGATCTTGATGAAATTGAAGCACTTATGGCTAGAAGAATGCTGAGAGGCAAAGGTAAATTACCACTTGTTTGTTTTAATTGTAAAGAGATTGGACACTTTGCTGCAAGATGTCCTAATAGAAGAAAAGATGACAGAAGTAATGACAGATCATTTGAAAAGAAGTCTGACAAAGGTGATTACATAAGCTACCGACAATCAGAAAGAAGTGATACCCAAGACTACAAGGACAAAGGAAAGAAGGCCAGTTACCTAGAAAAATGAAAAGATGATGATACTGACACCGAATCTGAGGAAGACATCAAGATGGTGTTTGTGGTAGTAAAAGATGATTCAGATGATGATGAAGAAAGGTATGTAGAAACTGCACTCATATCTAAAGTTAGTAAAAATGATGTCTAGATCATAGATAGTGGATGCACTCACCATATGACCGGTGACAAGCAAAAGTTTGAGACTTTTGAATACTATAATGGTGGTTCAGTAAGAATGGGTAATGACACACCTTATCCAGTTGAAGGTAGAAGAACCATAATGTTGAATAACCAGATAAAATGTGAAAATGCTTATTGGGTAAATATATTGAATTATAATCTATTGAGTGTTTCTCAGTTGAATAATTCAGGTCACAGAGTAGCATTTAAAAATAAGAAGGAAAAAATCTTCAATAAATTAGGATATCTGATTGGTACCGGCGAGAAAACAAAGGTAACTTATTCTATCTGAATGATACTGACACCACTTTCTTAATGGCTAGAAACGAAGACATATGGTTTTGGCACAAAAGATTGTGTCATGTGAACTTTGACAACATGATAAAGATTAGAAAAAAGAGAAATGTAAGAGGCTTACCGACGATGACCAAGCCCGACAACATCATGTGTAAGAATTGTCAAAAAGGTAAGATGACAAAGTCTAGTTTCAAAACCAAAACCCATACATCTGATGTCATTCTATAATTAGCCCATATTGATTTATGTGGACCTATAAGGACAAAGAGTTATTATGGTGATAGATATTTTATTTTCTTTGTTGATGATTACTCTAGAATGATGACAGTAATGTTTCTAAAAGATAAATTAGAAGCATTTAAGATGTTTAAATGGTATAAGGAAATGGTTGAGAAACAAAGTGGTAAAGAATTAAAATGCTTAACATCGGATAGAGGAGGGGAATTTATTTTAGATGAATTCAATAAATTTTGTAATGAGCATGGAATCAAAAGATAGGTCTTTGCACCGAGAACACCACAGCAAAATGGTATTGTTGAAAGAAGGAACAGATCCATAGTTGATTGTGAAGGAAATAATGATGATCAAGCTGATAGACAAAGAGATGAACATGTACTTGCAAGATATGTCAGAAAGAACCATCCATAGAACCAGATCATTAGAGACAAGAAGGCTGGTATGAGAACAAAAAGTAAGTCTCTAAATACAAGATGTCTTATTTGTCATTATGAGCCAAAATCTGTAAATGTTGCACTTGATAATGATGAATGGATAAATGTTATGAATGATGAGATTGTGAAGATAAAGAAAAATAATACATGGACACTTGTACCAAGACCAGATGACAAGAATTTCATCGGTACAAAGTGGATATTAGGGAATAAACTGAATGAGAATGGAGAAGTCACCAAAAATAAAGCAAGACTAGTATGCAAGGGGTATGAACAAGAAGAAGGGATTGAATATGGAGAGACCTTTTCACCCGTTGATAGGCTAGAAGGAGTGAGAATATTACTTGCTTATGTTGCATGTAAAGTATTCAAGGTATATCAAATTGATGTCAAGTCTGCATTCCTAAATGGAATACTTGAAGAAGAGGTATACATTGAACAACCAGAAGGGTTTGTTGATCCAAACAAGAGGGACATGGTATGTAGACTACACAAAGCCCTTATGGATTGAAACAATTACCCCGGGCCTGGTATGAAAGACTTCGTTCCTATCTTATAAGTATTGGATTTGTAAGGACTAGTGAAAGCATTAATCTTTATTTTAAGGAAGATACTGATGCTAACATTTTGATTGCTGAGATATTTGTTGATGACATCATATTTGGAGGCAATAATATGATATGCAAATCATTTGCAAATGAAATGAGAAAAGAGTTTGATATGTCTATTTTTGGAGAGATCAAGTTCTTTCTTGGTCTATAGATCATGCAACGAGATGAAGGTATTTTCATTACACAATCCAAATACATCAAAGAAGTACTGAAAATATTCAAGATGGAAGAGTCCAAACTAGTTGGAACACCAATGGCAACTAGATGCAAGCTGACAAAGGAGGAAAAGTCATCAGAGGTAAATCAGACTTTGTACAGATCAATTATTGGAAAACTCATGTATGTTGTACATACTAGACCAAATATTGCACATGTAGTAGGAATAGTTGCAAGATTTTCTGCTAACCCTAGGGAATCACATATGTCTGCTGTGAAAAGAATCCTAAGAAATCTGAAGAATATCAAAGAATATGGCTTATGGTATAGAAGAGAAGGCAAATTTGAACTTAAGGTCTTTACCGACGCTGATTGGGCAAGAAATATTGATGACCAGAAGAGAACAACTGGAGGAGCATTCTCTATGGGTGACAGACTTATCACATGGATCAGCAAGAAGCAAGGATGCATCTCTTAGTCTACTGCAGAAGGAGAGTATGTTGTTGCTGCTGTAAACTACTCAAATATTGCATGGATCAAATAGTTATTGGAAGGTATGCATTTGAAAATTCTTGAACCAGTAATTATCTACTGTGATAAAACAAGTGCAATAAACATTTCCAAAAAACCAGTCATGCATTCTAAAACAAAGCATATTTCCATCAAGTATCATTATTTGAGAGAACAAGTTCAAGCAAAGGAGGTGATACTTGAGTATGTGCAATCAAAGGAACAATTGGTTGATATCTTCGCCAAGCCATTGCCCAAGGATGCATTTGAATGCTTGAGAAAGAGACTAGGGGTCAGACCCTTGTCTATTGGTCAGTAAGATGACTAGAAGGCTGCATCAGCCTACATATTATTAGAATATCATTCATGTTGATGCAAGCAGAGAGATGGACTTCAAAGGTACATCTATACACAGCAAGGTATTTATCTACTCCAAGCACCAAAGTTATTACTGATGGATTGGGAAATTCAAGGAATATATTATGGATAGAAAAGATCCATTTGGCAAAGATGTTTGTTTAGCATTGTTGTTGAAGGGAGAGAGATATCTCATTATCATACTAATAAAGGGAGATATTATATCCGTTATCATCTCAGAGAGATATTATATCCATCAAAGTATCCAAAGGGAGAGATGTAACAACAATGGGAGAGTACACACAAAGGAAAAGAATTGTTGACAAGAGACATCAAAAGAAAGGATAACGGTCAAAGGGAGAGAGTTTGACATAGAAGGAGAACACATCACTTTAGAGAAAGAAAGATTCTATATATATCCAGTGAAGGGATTGAAGACAGACAGAAAGCTGCAAGAATCAAATCAAAGCTATTTGAGCTTACCGAAAGCCAAACATTTGTAATAGTTACATTAGGAAAGCTTGATGAAACTGTATATTTCATATTGTATTAGTAATAGTATAGTATGATAATGTAGTATGTTTCCATCAATGCCAAAGGGAGAGATTGATGACAGGTAACTGATTGAATGTTTGAAGATGTTAAGTTGATGATCATGCAAGGCATTAAATCAGTTAATGTAATGTATTGTCATTGATGTCAACTTGATGTTAGGATTGGATTATACTGAGAGGGGGGGTGAATCAGTATAATAGCACTTTAAACTAATTCTTCTCAACTTAAACATTAATCATACATTTACAGTAAATTAAAGAACATAAGCAAATTATACAATACTCATAACACCATGATTTATTTACAAGGAAACCCTGGCCAAGGGAAAACCCCGGTGGGGATGATACCCACAAGCATGTACTAAAGTATAATTTCCCTGTAAGGATACCTAGACATGTTAGGAGATGAATATTACATATTACATTTCCTTTTTAGAGGAATAACAACCCTATTAAAGGTTTACAACACCCTGTTAGGGGCTTCTAAGCTTACAGATCTTACAATATAATTCCGTTACAAAAGGTTCTCAGTCATGAACAAAAAAAGCATCACAAATGCTTTGATAGTTCCTTTATAGCTCTGTTATTTGCATGTCTTCCCTTCCAGATAAAATACTACACATACATCCTCAATATTTACCAAAAAGATCTTACATATATATCTCTCAACTTTACAAAGTCGGCTCTCAATATGAATATTAGAAATAGTACTAAGTCAGACTTCAATAAAAATACATTTAATATAGTAAATATCAAATGCATAGTCAGTTCTCTTGCATAGTCAAAGTATAGACTATCAACAACAAAAATACAACTTTGATTTCTTGGATTCCAAGTCATACTCCCTTATTCTTCGTTGTTGTCCAACTGCTCTATATCGTTGTTCTTTGTTGTATGTCAGTCTTCAAATCCTTATAACTCATCATAGACTTAACCAAACCTAAATAGATCTCAGGTGGAGGTCATACATACTTCATATTGTCTTCCTCTAAGCTCGCAAGCCTTAAGTCATCGATCTTTGTCTTCGACATCTAAAAAAATATTGTATCCCTGCTTTTATACTTAGTCAATTTTAGACATACCAAAACTTAACTTCAAAAGAATCGATCTCAAACCCAGATGTGTTGCCATAAATGACAACCAAAAAGTGAATCACATTTCCAAAACTGATCACTTGCCAACAATCTCTCCCTTTGGCATTGATGGCAACACTTAGTAATAACAAAAAAAATGACTAAGTGTTTTATTGTCTCCTCTTCTCCTTATCCTTCTCTTCTCATTTTCCTTCTCTCTTTTTATTCATTTTCGCTTCTTCTTTTCTTTATATATATATATATATATATATTTATTTATTTATTTATTTATTTATTTATTTATTTATTTATTTATTTATTTATTTATTTATTTATTTATTTATTTATTTATTTATATTTTTTACTTCTTTATTTTTTTTCTTCTCTTCTCCCCCTTTGACAACAATGACAAAGGTGCATATAAATAAGTATCATTTCCTGCTTACCAGTTTCAGAATGTCTTGGAAGGAATCTTCCAAAATCTTCACTTCTGAGCTCCATGTCTTGAACAAAATTTCACTTATGTGAATCAATCCATTCAATGCAAACGATGTAGTTTCAGCATTAGTCAAGTCTGTGGGTAAGCCTTTTGCCAATGAATCTATAGTTTTTTCCAAATCTGTTAGATGTGCCTCAAGTATTGATAGCTTCGGAGTTATAAAGTTCCTCAGTAAATTAAATATGTTCAGTACTCTCTCCTCATTTTCCAATACACTGATCTTGGCTAATATCCTTGTCACTTCAGTGTCTAACTCTGTAGTGGTTGTGAATATGTTTCACAACCATCCATCAAACTGTTCAAGGTTGCCTTTCCTTGGAAATAAATTCTTCAACATTTTGAACGTGTCTAATAGGATTCATACTATAACCAAATAACTTTCTCCCATGTGCAATGCAGTTCCTTGCATTTGTCAAACAAGTTTTCAAAATTCCTAAGTCCCATGAGATGGACTTGCATACTTTTGTCAACTTCTTCTCTGCATTTGTTTTCTCTACTTTCTCCTCTGCAATCTTCAGCAAATTTTCAAAGTGGCCATCAAACTCATCAAGTGTGACTTTCAAGTTCTCAATATCATCTTTGTTCTGGAATACTAAGGGTACTGGAAGCAATTTATTCACAGTATCAATAGCTCTTTAAATCACTTTTGTCTTCTTATCTCCTTTCTGTGTTGATCTCTCCTTTCCTTTGTTCAGTGTGGTGAATGCCAGTTTCACCAATTCATCTTCATCCATGCTATCAACATTAACATTACTACTTGCCAACAATAAACTAGATGGTGAAGTTACCTTTTCCTTTTCATCTTCTTTCTGATCAATTTTCTATCCTACATCCTCTTTCTACTTATCTTCCTTATTTTCCTCTTCCTTTACAGGTTCTTCTGCAATAGAAGTGTCCATGGTTCCTACAAAAGGGTCCTTCTCATCTTGTGAAAGGTCTAGTGTTACTGCCACACCAGAAACATAGAAATTTGCAGTTGTGCCTTCTTTACTCTTCTCATCATTAGTCTATGTTTCCTTTAAGCTGTAATCCATTCCCAATTATGTAGGAAAAGTTGTCTTAGGAGGTGGGGGATTTTCAAAAGTAGTTTTTAATAAGATCTTCTCAAGTGCCTTCTGAGTTTCCTCATTTACTTTAGCATACCTCCTCGCCATTATCTTCAGTAATCTGATCTTTCTTCTCAACAGAGGTTTCAATTATTTAATTATATTATCTCTTTCTTGTACTGATAATACAGGCAGCATGTTATCAATCTCCTTTTTCCTAATCTGATCATCTTCAACTTGTGCCAAGTGTTTTCTATTTTCTAATTTTGTATACAAAACTGAAGGTATGCTTCCTTCAATTTCTAAAAGGGTCTTTCTGAAACTAAGCATGTGCTCTATCATAATGTCTTCAATTTTCAATTTTTCTACTTCTTCATACATGTCATAATATTTATCAATTGAAACCAATTTTCCTTGTTCAATTTCTCTTTTATCCAGCATTTTCATGTCAGGTTTTCATGCTTTATTCTTCTTAGTTTTCTTCTCTTCTTCAACTGTGCTCTTCTCTTTTTTCTGCATACTAGATCTAGTTACTCTAGGAGTAACATCCTTTGCTTGCTTTGTCTACGGTTGTGATGTACATGTATTATCAACCGTAATTACTTCAAGGGCGGAAGGGGCATCAGTGCTTCCACTTGCTACTCCAAGGGATCTCTCTTCCATCTTCCTCTTTACTTCCTTAATTTCTTCCTCTGACAGACCAGCCTTTATACCACAGTCATGAATGAGGTTAGCAATTTTCCTTTTCCTTGATCCTCTAGATTGTTCTTCTCTAACCTTTTCTGACTTCTCCTCATAGATTCCCCATCTCTCTTCTGATGTATCAACTTCTGATGCAAGAATATGTTCTACTTGCATGGTGAGTACTTGAGAACTCACTTCATAGCCCATAGGGTAACACCATTTCTTCCTAGGTGTAACTGCCTCAAAATATACACAGTCTATTTCAACCATAAAACAATGTATCCTTATACTTCTCAACAATGTCCTCATGTAGCCTGTATCTACTCTTCATTTGTCTTTGTAGAATTTTGGGCATTGCAAACAGTTCTCCATCTACCCAAGTAGTGTTCTATCTTTTGTAACTCTGTGAGATTAGTATACCAATAGGTACTCCAGATTTCCAGCCACTAGGATGTAGACCAGGAAACTTGTGCTCAATATGAATGAACATGTGTACCAATAACGATCCAAACCTGAAAGTTTTCATTCTATCCTTCTTCACAAGCTTTATATTTTTAAGGAATTATTGTGCCAATACTTCGCATAGATTGTACTGTGTGTTTTATTTTATCATTCTCCATTCCATCATAATCACTCCAGTTGATACTGAGTTAGGTCTACTACTATAGTAGAATTTTTAACAAAGTATCATTGCAATCAACCTTATATCTTGTTGGAAAATATCATTTACTGTCATTGCCCTTCTATCCCACTTTGAGTGTGTTAGGGTTTTGACTTCTTTATTGACATGTTTCTCTACAATGGGTACAACTCCAGTGTTATCTAAACCAGTAATCTCATGAATTAGGTCACTACATATTTTCACAGGTTGGCTACCAATCCATATGAATTAGTCATGAACCCTTCTCATAAGTATTTTAAACCATTTGTTTTTATCGAAGTTGCACAGATCCATAATCTTCATTATACTCAATTGGCTAATGCGTTTCTATTCTTCCTTCGTGATTCCATTCTCGGTCATATCTTCCATTTCAGTGAGTATTTCATTATCTTCCAATGTATCATATTTAAAGTGAATGTAAGCCCTAATGTCTTGTACATGAAGTATGCCATGTGGGGTCTATGAAAATGCTCCTTCCAGAATCCTCTTCACGCAACTTATAAGGATGTTTCTTGAATTTTTATATAGGATGATCGACAACATCAAAAATCAAAGGTGCATCCATATCTTTGATGATGTAGAATACCTTTCTTATGCAAAAAATCTGAGTTTATGCTCCAATCGATCATGCACGACAGGTGTAGAAAAAATTGAATACTTCTGCTCTCTGATCTCCTTGGCTCGCTCCTTGTTAAATGGTGGATAAATAGATCATAACACGGTGCTTTATACAAGTTAGGTTATAACTTTATTTTTCACTTCAAACTATCTAGTTGGTTGCTAATTTTCACGATCAATATATAAAAGTCAGTTGATTATGCGCTCTTAGATATATGATCCATAATGTCGGCTTAGCATATTCCCAAGCTCGCATGAGCTCACTACATGATTTGTGGGGCAGGATAAATTCTGATTTTTTGCATTTAATGCTCCCCCTAAGGCCATGATCGGTCAATTAGGTCAATTTTGTCTTGCTACCTTCAGGCGAAGATCCAGTAGCATCTATTGACTCTCCCTAAATTGATGTCTTACTTGCTCCTTTGATTTTCCAGATCTTACCACTGTTGTTGTCTTCTGCTTTCTTAAAACAATTTTCAAAATTACTCTTCACATCTGCAATACTCTTACCATTATCACTTCCATTCTTCTGAGGTTTCATAGGAGGTGGTGTTCTTTTGTTATCTACTCCATTATACCTGCAAAACTTCGCTATATGTCCTAGATTATTGCATTTGTAACATATAGGTGGTCTTCTTTCTTGATTAGCTTGCAACTTACAGTACTTCGCAATGTTTCCAATGTTGTTACATTTGTAGCATGTAGGTTTCATTGTAGGTTCTCTTCCATTGTCTTGTCTATACTAGATTTTCTGCATTTTATCTTCTTGTGCCCATATCCATTACAGTTAAAACAATAACCAGCAAAAGTTCTAAAATGGGCATTACCTTTGTAGTCTCTCGTCATGTGTCCAAATATGTTGCAACCAAAGCATCTGCCTCTAAAATGTCTGATCTTCTCTTTAGGTTCTTCAATAGATGGTTTCTCAGCATCAATCTTCTTATTTGATTTCTCTTCCTGATTCTTTGAACATTCAGCTCCATTGAAGCCAATACCAGTCATGTCACCTTTAGGTTTCTTTTTGTCTAGTTGTTCATCAATCAAATCACTGCTGGTGTGAAGTTTCTCAATATGTTTCTTTGCTTCAGCAAGTTCACCTTTCACAATCTGATTGTGTTTCTCTAATTCCAAGTATTTGTTCTTGTAGCTGTCAGCTTCATTCTTCATTTCATTCAATGCATTATTTAAGGTTTCTTTAGCTTTCTTCTTAGCATCCTCCTACATCTGTATTTCTTTAGCCATATTCTTGTTCTCAAGCTTTAGAGTCTCAATATCTTCTTTCAGTTGCTTCACCTGATCTGAATTGTCCTCATCTGAACCCTCTTTTATCTGAACCACAAGGTCTTCTCTCTGACTTCTAGAAAGTTCAAGTTGTTCTTTTAGTTTCCTTATGAGTTTCTCAGCTCTTCAGAGGTTGAACTTCAATTAGCCATTTTCTGCTTTAGCATTGTCAAGGTCTTCAAGTGTTGCTTCAAAGTTCTCCTGTAAACTGTTCAAATCCATTCTGATCTCCCTCAATCTGTTATACTTTCTCTCCAAGGTCCAAAAGCTCTGATACCAATTGTTAGGATTGGATTAGATTATACTGAGAGGGGGGGTGAATCAGTATAATAGCACTTTAAACTAATTCTTCTCAACTTAAACATTAATCATACATTTGCAGTAAAGTAAAAAACATAAGAAAATTATACAATACTCATAACACCATGATTTTTTTACGAGGAAACCCTGGCCAAGGGAAAACCCCGGTGGGGATGATACCCACAAGCATGTACTAAAGTATAATGTCCATGTAAGGAGGCCTAGCCCTGTTAGGAGCTCAATATTGCATAGTACATTTCCTTGTTAGAGGAATAACAACCCTATTAAAGGTTCACAACACCCTATTAGGGGCTTCTGAGCTTACAGCTCTTACAATGTAATTTTGTTACAAAAATTTCTCAGTCATGAACAAAACAAGCATCACAAATGCTTTGATAGTTCCTTTATAGCTCTGTCATTCTCTGTTCTTCCATTCGCATGCCTGCCCTTCCAGATAAAATACTACACATACATCCTCAATCTTTACCAAAAAGATCTTACATATATATCTCTCAACTTTACAAAGTCGGCTCTTAGTATGAATATTACAAACAGTACTAAGTTGGCCTTCAATACAAAATACATTTAATATAGTAAATATCAAATGCATAGTTGGCGCTCTTGCATAGTCAAAGAATAGACTATCAAAAAAAAAAATACAACTTCGATTTCCTGGAGTCCAAGTCATACTCCCTTATTCTTCGTTGTTGTCCAACTGCTCTGTATTGCTTTTCTCTATTGTCTGTCAGTCTTCAAATCCTTATACCTCATCATAGACTTAACCACATCTAAATTGATCTCAGGTGGAGGTCATAAATACTTCATACTGTCTTCCTCTAATCTTGCATGCCTTAAGTCATCTATCTCTGTCTTCGCCATCCAAAATAATACTGTATCCCTGCTTTTATACTTAGTCAATTTTAGACATACCAAAACTTAAATTCAAAAGAATCAATCTCAAACCTAGATGTGCTGCCATAAATGAAAACCAAAAAGTGAATCACATTTCCAAAACTGATCACTTGCCAACACTTGATATAATCTGCATGGTCATGGAAATACTACCAAAGACTTCAAAGAACCGATGAATCAAAGGCTATGCTATTAGTAATTCATATAAGTCAAGTATTCACTAAGTGACTATATACACTAACGGAGTACACACTGACGGTCAGAGTAAAAGAGTAGAGTCACAGTGTTACCCGACGAGAAAATGCACAGCATTACCGACAAGCAAAGTCACAGTGTTGCCTGACGAGAAAAACACAGAGTAACCCGACGGATAGAATTACAGTGTTGCGCAATGGAAAAGACAAGGATGAAGATCCTGATGACAACTGAAGTCACACTAACAGAACAGTCAGTTATCACCATGACTAACTGAAGTGTTGACCGACAGAACAGAGAGTTTAGAAATGAAAAAATGCTTAGCTGTCAAGAAGCTAAAGATAGACTTAACTGATACGTATCATTTTTTTAATCATCCAGGTAAAGTCAGAGATAAGTAATTGATTTAAAGTTGATTTTTCCAGCTGGCAAGAAGATCTCTTTGAGATAAAACTAAATTTTTCTTTAAATCTAATCGGCGAGAATTGTGGATCATGCCAAGAATCAAGAAAGCCAAGAAAAGTTCAAATCATGTCTATAAAGAGACAAACCCAATTCATTACGAATTGTGAGTGTGGGGTGAAGAGAAAAGAGGAAAGATGCTAAAGAGATTCTGAAGGAGAAGAAAGTCTTCATTCAGACCTGATCAATCAAGTTGAGGAAAGAGCTAGATTTTGCAGACACTGACAAACAATGAGACAGCATCACAAAGCAGAACAATGTGGAGCAAAGGTATAGAATTGATTATATTGATCAGAGAGGTAATGCACTTACAATAGATCTGAAAATCTGCAATTAAGTTGTATGTGTGAACAGATCATTAATGTTTCAGTTTAACCATTGAAGCATCAAGTCTCTTAACCGAGCAAGACTTAAAAGTCTTCTATAATTGAGATACATCCCAAGGAGTATCAAAAAGTTTGATCATGAAAGTAGCATTGGATATGTCTAATACCTATTGACAGGCCAAGTGAGTGTTTGATCAAGGATGGTAGCATTAGATGCCAGATACTAGGTGACAAACTATTTTTTAAATCCTCTAACAAGGTCACACCTAACAGTGTGTTTGTAACCTTTAATAGGGTTGGATCCTAACAGAGCTCACTTTAGAAGAGTGAAATTTGGGGTACCGGTCCCAATGGTTTTCCCTTAATAGAGTTTCCATGTTAAAAATCCATGTGTTATGTGTTTATATTTCATTACTTTACTGTTTTACATTTCACATATGCAATTCTGGATTGATAGGTATACTCTGTATATTTATTGTGTTTCGATAAATAGTTGATTGTTTATCGGTAAACATACATATGAAGGTTTAAACAAAGCAATCCGACAAGTACTAAATTGATATAAGTATTTCAAGGCATTCATCTTGTAGGACAGAAGATAACTAGAGACATAATTTGTGGTTATAAGTTTTAAGGGTTGATTTAAGGATTAATTTTAGAGGCCTCTGATTCACC
>MU226199.1:609935-643478 GCA_018584345.1 Thuja plicata
TTCCCCCCCCCCCCCCCCCTTCTCAATTATTACTAACAAAAAATACATCTTAAGTGTAAGAGAAGTTCAACACAAGCCAAGACATGATTAGCACAACACTAAACAGAAGTTTAAGGTATGTGACAAAGTTTGATTGTACATTGGAAAAAGAGTAGCAAGAAAATAAAACAATAAGAATGTTATTTATTTGACTTACCAACATTGATGAAAACCTATTCAACTATCAATGCAAAAAAACTATGTTTACTTGAGCCCTCAATTTTGGATGATGAAGAGTTGGTGTTACTTCAATTGAAGATCTAACTCCAAGTCTTTAAGGAGAATTGAAAAATTATATTACAAGAAACTTGATTAGTTTGGTTGGTTTCTCTAAAATGATGATTTCAACTATGGGGGCTTAACTTGGTAAACCTGAATCATAGCATGTACGTTCATGACATACTAAAGAATCCCCTTATTTTCAAAACATATTGCCTTAAACTCCTTTTTTTCACCCCCCCCCCCGAAAACCCCCCCTCCCCCCTCTATTTAGGGAATGTATTGCCCCCCCTCTTTTTCCCATTTAAACCCCCCAATATGAAGGCACTTGGAATTGTATTTCCCCTTTAGTGAAGACCCCATGATTTCAACCAAGGAAAAATTCTACCTAAACAAGACATAGGGAAGAAATTACCTAATAAGATTGATCTTTAGAGAAGTATGACTCCAAAATGGATCCATGAATCAATGGGGGCATGGTCTCTACATCATTTTTTATGGTTTTAGGGCCTTGCACTCAACAAATTTAATATTTTCTATGCTCATTCATGACCTTTCAACTTTCTCTTAGACAAACATGTGTCAAACTAAAGCTCGTGCTCCTATATTGAGTAGTTAAACAAGTATTTTGATTTGATATGAAATCCCTCCCAAAAACACATACATGTCAAGATCAAAAGACTACGTTTACATCAAGTAGCTACTTCAAATGTGTCTAAGCCAAGAAGAGTTTATTTTTTGTCTCAAAGAATGTGGAACCTGTGTGCAAGTCAAATTCAAACTCAAGAATGTTCATAGCATCCTAAGCAAAAGTTGACATTTAGATTCAAATCTTAGTAGTTTTCTAGATTTGGAAAAATTGTCATTTGTTAGAAGTAATGAACTTAAGAAACACTTTTCTATAGTGACAATCACATGAAATAATATAACTAACATTGTTATTAACCCAAGGAATTTTTCAAGACTCTAATGGTCTCATGTTTTCACTTGATGAAACAAAAAATAATCACTCTGTGACAAAAAAAAAGTTGGAACGAGAGGATTTTTTACATTCCAGTTTGATCTCATGCATAAGTTTGTGTTTGGATACTAAAGGGATATATTAAAGTCTATACCAAGATAAAGAAAGACACTATTTTCCTCTTGGAGCTTCACAATCACATGTTAATGCCACATAATGGTATTACTTACAAGATTATAAACTTCATTATAAGAAACACAAGCACATTGGTGTTTTGTGTAGCTTATTTTTTTGTGTATGTCATAGTAGAGCATACTTTTTCATAGTGGATATTGTTGGTGTTTAAATCTATTACGCCACAAAAAGAAACCAATATATCTTAAGACTCATGTTAGGAGTGGTTAGCTCCAAGTATGAAAGCTCTGTAAGATAACTGGACCAACTATAGGGTCAA
This sequence comes from Thuja plicata, assembly GCA_018584345.1. Taxonomy (NCBI): domain Eukaryota; kingdom Viridiplantae; phylum Streptophyta; class Pinopsida; order Cupressales; family Cupressaceae; genus Thuja; species Thuja plicata. The sequence continues at coordinate 611,609 of MU226199.1, forward strand.
GACTACCCTTTGCACTTTTGGCTCTGCAAAACCAAGGCAGGTACACCTATCCAGACTAAACTCAATTCTCTAGAAGACCTTCTACTTCTGAATTGAACAACAGATAAATGGTAAGTAAGTACTAAATGCCAACCTAGCATTCATTGACTCTCCACTACCATTGGTGGAATAAGAAGAAGAACAACTGAAAAGTAAAGAAATTTGGTAATGAGTTTGATTATAATTTTAGGAGAGAACATCGTAGCCAAACCATTCAGACAAATATCTCCACAGAATATACTAGTTCTAGATCGGTGTCTTATCCATTGGGCTAAATCCTAGATACAATACTGAAACTGAAACACCTTATTAGGAAATATTCAAAGCCATAAACATAAGAACTCTCATATCACACACTACAAGATCCTCAAATAGATATCCAGGCAGAATCAATGTAATATCCAAAGCATTAATTTGATCTTAAGACCAAAGAATTATGGAATATACATATGCATAAGCAGGGCTTATACAATAAGCCAGAAAACTTACGACTCACAGAGATATCACAAAGGAGAGACTCAAATCTAAAACAACTTATATTAAGTATGATGAAACTAATTCATGAATCAGTATGACAAGGAAATATGCAATATGACAATATGCAAAAGATCAAAGAACTTTCAATCCTATCTTAATACAATCTGAAATTACATCTGCTATATCCTAGACTAGAAACAAATATTAGCCTAATGCCTTCTACTTACCCAATTCTCCAGCCCTTTCTAAATGGTCTTGAATATTATTTTATAAGAACAAGAATTCTACAAGCTTTGGACCATTTAGGGTTAGGGCTACAACCAATCAATGCAAGAATTCAATTATGATGTCAAGTTGAAAACCTATCTCTTTTCTTCAATCTATGCAATCCAATATGCAATCAATTTTCCCTAATTCATGGATGTGAGTGCAGTACCCTTAGGTAAAATAATTCCCAAAGAAGGACTCTGAAAGTAGCTCTCATAAATGCAGAATTGACCAAGCAGTTCTGTTCGCACTTATCCTCTGATTATAAAACTCTTTATGTCAAGTCTGGACATAAATACATCCTAGCATATCAAACTTCAATCCCTTTGGTCTTCAACAGTTGTGCAGAGCTGACCCATAAGATCAGATTGCAGTATTTATGGCTCTGAGACAAAATATTTGTCGACCGCCATGAAAAACCCTTTTAAATATTTGAAATTTTATTATAACAGCTACAGGTGGTGTAGAAAATGAATTGAACATCTGAGATTCAAAATTTACTGGCCTTTAAAACACCACCGTCGATATCATTTAAGTTACCCAGGCCTACGATCAAATCCACCACGCATCGCGCAGGCGCGATGGCTTAAAGACTAGATGTCAAGAAACTTCAAATTAAGGCTTTACGCCTACCGCATGATCCTCTCAAAATTATCCTCCCTTGATCTTTTCCTTACTCCAGCCCCACGATCATAGGAGGATAGGTGTCGATTGGGCATAATCCCTTAATGGATAGATTTCAATCATTTTTCCTTTAAGCCAATACGCGAGCCGTCCGATCAAAATCAACTTAACTGTGCTTTACTTTGGTTAAAACTTTGCAACATTGGTCCCACTGATATCCACTTGGAACTTTACTTGGTTCCAAGAAATCCCTGTTGTTTTTCGACATGTGCTGACCAAGCGATCCACTTGTCAAGCAGGCACAATGCCTTAAAGGTTAGATCTTGAGAAACTTTTCATTAAGGATTTACATTATCCATTGGATCAAATATAACCTAATTGAACTTTACCTTTATCTCTGTCCTCGGCCCTTAACCTGACTTTAACCTACACCTTACCTGCCTCAGTGACCCCAGGATCATGATATCATAATTGCCAGATGTCACTCAGGCTTAATGGCTTAAAGGTTAGATCGTGTGTGTCCCATTACTAAGCCTTTAAGTCGACCGTTAGATCTTATGCAACGTGTTTTCCTTTTAAATTTTCTTTACTCGGGACCCATGATGTCATATGTAGGATAGATGTCACAATGTCTTAATGGCTTGATGAATAGATCATGCGCATTTGTGCATCAAGGCTTTACGCCCGTCGTTGGATGAACCTTAAGCTACACTACCTTTAATTCATATCCTTTAACATATGCTAGGCCCTCCAAATACACATGGCACCCAGGATTAATGGCTTAAAGGGTTGATCGACTGCATCTTCGCTTTAAGTCATTAAGCCAGTCATTGGATTAAAATGGACATGCTCGGCAGATATAAAGGGTAAAGTGTTTTTGGGGATGAAGACTTAGGAAATATTTAAAACCCTACTAGGAAAATACCTTAGGGAATAACATGGTCCCTTCGATGACAACTTAAAAGACATGACGTAAGCAACTTAAGTTACTAAAAAGTAACTTCATTTTATAACACAGCCAAGAGAGTTTAGGGTTTAAGATTTTCTCATGAAATTGAACCAAGGGTTTTAGGGCTTTAGGCCAGAGACCTAGTAAAATTTGCAGAGACCTGAGGAAAAGGTATGGAACCATGAAAATTTTCTTGGGCTAACAGTGGCTCTGTCTGGGGATGCATGCCTCTCACAGGCATAGAAAGGATTCAGGATTTCTGGGATAAGCAGACCACCTACTAAAATAGGAAACCTAACCTAAAACATAAAAACATAGAAATAATATATACAAACTTACTTGTTCATGGATTTGTTTTACTTCAAGAAAAGTAGGACTTTAAGAACTGTCCATGAACTGGCAATTCCAGAATATTTCCAGTTAAGTCCTTCAAAATGTAGGAATCAGAACCCCACTTGTCGTGAATTATGTATGGTCCCAACCAGATAAGATCAAATTTGGCATGTTTTCCTTTATCCTCTATTCTGGCATTCCACATCAAAACTATATCATCAGGTTCAAACTTTCTAGTAGTGGTTCTTTTGTCAAATAGATCTTTGCACTGTAATTGCAGTTTGACATTCTTTTCATGTGCCTCCCTTCTTGACTCATCTAGTTGTATCAAATCCTCCAATCTGACTCTCATATCATCTTCCATCTCATCATCATAAGATTGGACAAATTTATACATCTGCAATAAATTATTCTGAGGTAATCTAGCATGAATACCATATACTAAGTCAAAAGGTGCACATCCAATAGCCTTTTTCACTGTTACTCTATCAGCCCATAAAGCAAGCTGCAATTTTGAATCCTAGGCCTTTTTGTTTACATCCAGCACTCTCTTGATAATCTTTATCAGACTCTTGTTACTGGATTCATCCTGACCATTTCCTTGGGGTGATATGGGGAAGAATAAGAAATCTGGATCCCATATTGTTGACCAAAATCACTGAACTCTTGTGATCTGAAACACATAGCATTGTCCACCACAATGGTTTCTGGACAACCAAATCTAGTCAACATATTTTGCATTATAAAATCAATCACAATCCTACTTGTGGCTCTTCTAGTGGGAATTGCTTTCACCCACTTGGTAAAATAGTCAGTTGCCACTAGGATCCATGAATGACCCCCACTATACTTATTAGGGATTTCACCAATGAAATCCATCCCCCATTTTTGAAAAGGTGCCTCAACTACAATAGGCTTCAAAGGAAGATTCCCACCAAACTTTATCTTGCCTGAAAAATCTCTGACAAGCATCACATTTTCTAACATATTGATGAGCAACCTTGAAGATTGTGGGTCACCAAAAACCAAATCTGATATTCTTATGGGCAATTTTCTTAGCCATGTAATGGCCACCACATGCACCATCATGCATTTCTTTCAATAGATTCTTAGATATGTCATGATCTACACATTTGATCAATACTCCATTGCTTCTCCACCATAGTTGTCCTTGAATTATTGCATACTTCAGAGCATGAAAATTGACTATTCTCTTTTTATTATCATTCATGTTAGGGGGAAGCACCATCTTCTACAAGTATCCAATGATGTCCTTGTACCAACCAGAAAAATCCATATCACAAATGTAAGGTCTCTGCTCCTCTTCTAGCATATCAATATGATTTGCATCTAAAATGCTTCGAGCCATGAGTTTAGCAATTCCTAGGCCTCTTACCAACTTGGTGATATGGATATCAATATTAAACTCTTGGATCTTATTGATCCATCTACATCTCCTCCCTGAGACCTCTAGTTGAACTAAGATGTCTTTTACAACAGCACTTGGTACATAAGCAATTAGGGTTGCTCCTACCAAATAGAACCTAAATGCTTTAACAGCCTTGACCAAAGCATAGCCTTATTTCTCCATAATATCATACTTCAGCTTTGTTGCCTGCAAAGACTTACTGAAAAAAGAAATAGGTTGTTCACAGCCTTCTAAATTCTTCTGCAATAATATTGCAGCAACAATATAATAAGAAGCAAAGGAGAAAATTTGAAATGGCTTGGTATAATCAGGGGTTCACAAAATAGGGGCATATTTGATAGCCTTCTTTATATCTGAGAAAGCCTTACATGCTTCTTGATTACATTCCACTTTGGCTCCTTTCTTCATCATCTTTGAGATTGGCAAACCAGTCTCTGCAAAGTTTGTAACAAACCCCCTCAAAAAGTTTACTTGTCCAAAGAAGGACTGAATGCCCTTGACATTTTTGGGCGGAGGGACTTTATCAATTGCATTTACCCTTTCAGGGTCAATTCTAACTCCATCTTTAGAGACAATATGTCCTAAAATATTTCCCTTTGTTACCCCAAAAACATGCTTCTTTGGGTTAAAGGATACCCCATACTCTAGTGCTCTTACAAAGATCTTTTCAAGATGATCACAGTGTTGATCTTCTTTTGCTGAGTAGGCAGTAAGATCGTCTTGATAGACTACCAAAAACTTGTTTATAAAATTTGCAAACGCCACATCCATGGCTCTTTGGAAAGTAGTTCCAACATTTGTCAACCCAAAGGACATCCTGACATATACATAAGTTCCCCAAGGTGTGGTGAATGCAATATTGAACTGTTCAGGTTCCTTGACCTTGAGCTGATTATATCCTGAAAAATCGTCCAACATGGACATCAATTCAGACCCAATGACTCTTTACAACATTGCTTCCATGTTGGGCAATCCATAATTGTCCTTCAAAGAGTTAACATTCAAATTTCTAAAGTCTACACATAGTCTAATATCTCCATTTTTCTTTCTGACTGGTACCAAATTGGATACCCATGTTGAATGCCTTATAGGCTTTATGATTCTAGCATCCCTCATATTTTTTAACTCATCTTGCATCTTGGGTGCTAGAGTGGGATTAACAGGTCTCAACTTCTGTCTAAAAGGCTTAGTGCCTTCTTTTAATGGAATCTCATGCTGAAAAAAATTCCTCTATATGCCTTTAAGTCATCATAAGACCATGCAAAAACATGTCTATATTTCCTAAGAATATTTACCAATAAATCTCTAAGCTTGGGGGACAACTTCTTACCAATATATACCTTTTTAGGGTCTTGATCGGTTCCCAAGTTTATCCTCCAAGTATTCAGGTTTGCTGATCATGCTTGCATATAAAGACTTGTCTTTGTTATCAAAGGCTCTCTCAAGTACAACCAAACCTTTGTGTACCTCATTGGATTTTAGTTGAAGAACCTCCTTTCCAAGAATATTATCTTTTCCATCTATGGTCTCCACAAAACCAGTAAAGTCCATCTCTTTCTCACCAAAATTTGATTCACAAGATAGGAATCTCAAAATATCTGTGTCATCGTCAAACACTTGCCAACTTTCAGCATTGTTTAAAATGGATGGTCTAGATTGAATCTCTATACTAGAAATTCCTACAAAATTAATGTCTTCAGGCCTCAAGGCAATTTTAGCTAGCAGGCCTGCCATCTTGTTCTGAATTTTGTCCATCCATTCAATGCCAAATGCAACAAAGTTTCCAATTTCATCCCAAACAGCATTCCTATACTATTTTAGCCTTTGAGTCTTCGAACCATATCTAGATCGTATTTGAGAGACAACCAATTCAGAATCCCCAATGAATCTGATACATCTAATCTTGTGTCTTGAAGCTAACCTCAGTCCTATTAGCAAAGCCTCATACTCTACAATATTATTAGTGCAAGTAAGTAGCAAAGAAAATGAGAACTTGTAGGTCTTACCACTAGGAGCTATTAGTAACAATCCTACACCATCTCCTTCCTTTGAAGTTGCACCATCAAAGTGCATTGTTCATAAGTCAGTCTTATCTACAAGATGTCCTTCTCTTCTGAAAAAATCATGTGTTGGACATCCCTCTCAGCTTTACTGTCTTGCACTTGAAAGGATCCAATGTCAGTATCCAAGAAACAATTCATTGCTTCATCTTCACTCTTCTCAATCATGTGGGGATTTTTGACTTCCCTGGATATTTTGACATTCTTACTAGCTATGTCAAACGTTGCAAAGAAAGATCACACTAGATACTTCTTTCCATTGATGCACTCCATTTCCTAGATATCAACATTCCATATTGAGGTGGAATGTCAACTGCTAGAACACTCATTGTTAATATCTTTTTCCAGAAATGCAGCAAGTGTATAAAGCAGTGCCTTAATAGTACCTATGACATGAACTTCCCTTGAATCCATTGCTTGACACCTCACATGAGGAGTATCTACCTGCAGTCCCATTGATTTCATTATTTATGTAGGCATGACTGTATTTGATGCACCTGAATCAATCATACAATTCTTGAGCATTTTTCCAATAATAACCAATGTTAAGAAAAAGGGATCCACAACTCCCAAAGGAGGAGTGACATGATTTGTATTTAAGAATATTTAAGGGATCTTAGAAATAATCTCATCTAATTATTTTCCCTTTGTATCAAGTTTCTCCTTACTATTCATTTTCTTCTCATTTATCTCTGATTTCAAGTCTCTTGTCGTAGAAACACTATTCATCCATGTCAAGGTTGTCTCCTTATGCTCAAGAATTCTCATCATTTCTAAAAGGGGCACCCTGACTGTGATCTGTGAAATCAATTGTCCCATGTCAATAGGAGCATATTTGATATCAGAAATATCTTGCTTGGAAATAACAATACTTCTATCCTCATTTTGAGTAGCCAAACCTGGCTCAACTCCTTTAGCATCTTTTGGAATAGAAGAAGCGTTCATCTATGGTGTCCTTGTTTTAATCTTTTGGACAATATTAGGATCACTAGGTTTATCCTTCATTTTCACCTTTATCTTCTTCACATCCTTAGCAGTTTTTTTCTTTTTCTGGTGTCTACTTGGGGCATGTTTTTGTATCTATAATGAACATGCCAGTTGGTCTGCCATCTGCATTACCAACTTTCTTATTCCTTATATTATAGTTACTATGTGCTTGAGCAACCAAGTTTTATGTGATTCAAGCCCTTTCTGCATCTGAAGGTCTTCTTGCCATAAAAGGCTCTCTTCCCCTTGTAGCATTACACCTTATTTTATCGATGTTTGCTTCCTTTTCATCAGATGAAGGCACATCTTGATCTTCAGCTTGATCATCAAAATCCCCTTCATCTGATGAAGACAACTCCTGATTTTTACCTTGGTCATCAAATTCTTCACTTTTCAAATCTGCATAATCCATTGCATTCCCAACATCATCATATAGTTTTTCATCGGCTTCTCTTTCTTGTTGGGATTAACTTGGATAGGTCTTCTGAGAAATAGCACAATTGCCTAGATTGTGTGGAGATTCACAAAAATCACACCAATAATCTTCACTACACATGTTAGTTGAATTTCTCTGAAGAGGATCTGGAGTTCTATCATCAGGCCTATCTTTCCTTTGTGGGATAATGGGTTTCCCATCTTTGTATTGGGTACCATATGGGTAGTTTTGCATCCTATTTTGGGGATTATAACTATTATAGGATGACCTATTATTGTTTGGAGATCTAGGATTCTTACTCTCTCCTGACTTTAAATCTTTTATAGCATTTATAATTTGTTTCATATTGACCTCCTCTTTAGGTTTGGCATTTGAAGGTTTATCCAATTCCTTTCTTCCGGGCTTCCAATCATCTCTTCTACCCAACTTCCTAGATACCCTCCTATTTGTTTCTATATTGATAGTTGCTTTATAAGGTTCTCTTATAGTCCTTGGATTCTTATCTCTTAGGAGGTATCCCATCTTAGAATCAAATGCATTAAGATAAATAGCTAGACAAACCTTGTCATCAAGTCTCATGACTTGGAAAAGTTTATACATGGCTCTCTGAAATCTTATGTTGAATTCTACAACATCTTCATTATGATTCTTTTTAATATTGTTGAATTCATTCAACATGAATCCATCATTGGTCTTATCGCCATATTTCTCATTAAATAAATCAATTAATTCTTCCATTGACCCTACAGAATTATAGGGTAACCCCCTTAACCAATCTCTAGCATCCTCTACTAAAGACTGAACAAAAAGTTTCATTAATACATCCTCATGCAGAATTTCACAATCATCCATAATGTCCTTCATTTTTTTCAAGTGCTCTTCACATGTGATAACATTATTCCCAGAAAATTTGGGAAGTTTATCTCTAAGTTCACTTGGAACTACATTAGGATAACCAAAGATGTTATGGAAAGAAAATTGTTTGTACCTTTCTACATGAGTAGGTCTTCCTTGAGATGAGGTATTATCTTGAGAAGCAGAAGCAGAAGCATTAGCATTTGATGTTGTAGTTGCTTGGATACCAAGATGAATAGGCCTTGTTGTCTGTCTAAGAAAATCAGCCTTCTTCCTCATCTCCAAAGTAGCAGCCTCCAATTCTGTCACCTCAAGCTCCTTAGCTATGATCTTGCTTTCAACTCTAGCTCTTTCAAGATCCATGTCCAATTTAGACATCTGATTTACTGGGTCTTTGAGATTCTTGGGCTCATTTATTAAAACCCCTGCCATCCCTTTCTTTCCCTTATCTTTAGGGCCTTGATGATTAACCACTTGAATGACAGGTTCCTCTTCAAATCTCTGAGGCTTTTCAGCATAGTTCATTGCCTCCAACTCTAATAATCTCCTCATTCTTTATTCAAGGAAAACATGATCCTGTCTTATCTTATTTTCCTTTTCCTTCTCTCCTCGTTGTCTTATGGCCACTTGCTCCCGGATCAATCTTTCCACTTCAGCAAGTTTTGCAGCCATACTATCAGGATCTGCAAGAGTAGAAATAGATTCCTCTTCCTCTCTGTCATCAGGAGAACTATAATCTTCATTTGCACCCAGTCCAACATCTGCAGCCTCAGCTTCTTCATATTCAAATGCATTTCCTTCTTGGCTGCCTTGGACTGGTCTTTCTTCTCTAATCTCTTCCCTTTGTCTTCCATCTTGAGGGGTACCTCTAGTATCCCTTTCTCTTCTAGGCTAATCAGACTTGGATGTAGTTGGGAAATCATTTCCCAACCTATCTTCAGGATGTCTCTTTGACCAAGACCTAGTCCTTTTGTAACTCATATTGGAAAGTGTGTGACAAAATGATTTTTAATACTCAGCCTGCTGCAGAGAATACTTCAGAGTTGCCATACAACACTAGTTGGGATCACAGCGCTAAAAAATATGAATAACCTTCAAATAGAGAACTCACAAGATAAAACAATGACAAAGGACCAAACTTGAGTAACTCTATGCTTCCAATGATCAACTTACTAGCCAGTTATGACAATTTACTACACTATCCCCAGCATAGTTTCCATCTTGTTGGTGTTTAAAACTATTATGCTACAAAAAGCAACTAATATATCTTAAGATTGGTCTTAGGAGTGGTTAGTTCCAAGTATGAAAGCTCTGTACGATAACTGGACCAACTATAGGGTCAAGACTACCCTCTACACTTTTGGCTCTACAAATCCAAGGCGGGTACACCTATCCAGACTAAACTTAATTCTCTACAACACCTTCTACTTCTGGATTGAACAACAGATAAATGGCAAGTACTAAATGCCAACCTAGCATTCATTGACTCTCCACTACCATTGGTGGAATAAGAAGAAGAACAAATGAAAAGTAAAGAATTTTGGTAATGAGTTTGATTATAATTTTGGGACAAAACATAGCCAAACCATTCAGACAAATATCTCCACAGAATATACTAGTTCTAGATCAGTGCCTTATCCATTGGGCTAAATCGTAGATACAATACTGAAACTGAAACACCTTATTGGGAAAGATTCAAAGCCATAAACATATGAACTCTCAGATCACACACTACAAGATCCTCAAATAGATATTCAGGCAGAATCAATGTAATATCCAAAGCATTAATTTGGTCTTAAGACCAAAGACTTGTGGAATATACATATGCATAAGCAGGACTTATACAGTAAGCTGGAAAACTTACAACTCACAGAGATATCACAAAGGAGAGACTCAAATCTGAAACAACTTATATTAAATATGATGAAACTAATTCCTGAATCATTATGACAAGGAAATATGCAATATGACAATATGCAAAAGATCAAAGAAATTTCAATCCTATCTTAATACAATCTGAAATTACATCTGCTATATCCTATACTATATCCTATACTGGAAACAAATATTAGCCTAATGCCTTCTAATTTTCCAATTCTCCAACCCTTTCTAAATGGTCTTGAATATTCTTTTATAAGAACAAGAATGCTACAAGCTTCGGACCATTTAGGGTTAGGGCTACAACCAATCAATGCAAGCATTCAATTATGATGTCAAGTTGAAACCCTGTCTCTTCTCTTCAATCTGTGCAATCCGATCTGCAATCAATTTTCCCTAATCCATGGATGTGAGCGCAGTTGCCTGAGGTTGAAGAATTCCCAATGCAGGACTCTAAAAGTAGCTCTCATAAATGCAGAAATGACCAAGCAGTTTTGTTCGCACTTATCCTCTAATTATAACTCTTTCTGTCGAGTCTGGACATAAATACATCCTAACATATCAAACTTCAATCCCTTTGGTCTTCAACAGTTGTGCAGAGCCGACCCATAAGATCAGATTGCAGCATTTATGGCTCTGAGACAACATTTGCCAACCGCCATGAAAAGCCCTTTTAAATTTTGAAATTATGTTATAACGACTATAGGTGGTGCAGAAAATGGATCGGACAGATGAGATTCAAACTTTACGGGCCTTTAAAACACCACCGTCGATATCCTTTAAGTTACCCAGGCCTGCGATCAAATCCGCCACCCGTCGCGCAGGCGCAATGGCTTAAAGACTAAATGTCGAGCAACTTTGGATTAAGGCTTTACGCCTACCGCACAATCCTCTCAAACGTATCCATCCTTTATCTTTTCCTTACTTCGGCCCCACGATCACAGGAGGACAAGTGTCGATCGGGCGTAATCCCTTAATAGATAGATTTCAATCACTTTTCCTTTAAGCCAATACGCGAGCTGTCCGATCATAATCAACTTAATTATGCTTTACTTTGGTTAAAACTTGGCAACGCTGGTCCCACTGATATCCACATGGCACTTTACTTGGTTCCGAGAAATCCTTGTTGTTTTCTAACCTATGTTGACCGGGCAATCCACTTGTCAAGCAAGCGCAATGCCTTAAAGGTTAGATCTTGAGCAACTTTTCATTAAGGCTTTACATTGTCCATCGGATCAAATCTGACCTAATTGAACTTTACCTTTATCTCTGTCCTCGACCCTTAACCTGCCTTTAACCTACACCTTACCTGCCTCAGCGACCCCAGGATCATGGCGTCATAATTGTTAGATGTCACTCGGGCTTAATGGCTTAAAGGTTAGATCGTGTGCATCTCATCACTAAGCCTTTAAGCCGACCGTTAGATCTTTTGCAACTTGCTTGCCTTTTAACTTTTCTTTACCCGGGACCCGTGACGTCATCTGGAGGACAGATGTCACAATGACTTAATGGCTTGATGAATAGATCGTGCGCATTTGTGCATCAAGGCTTTACGTCGGCCGTTGGATGAACCTTAAGTTGCACTACCTTTAATTCATAGCCTTTAACATATGTCTGGCCCGCCAAATACACATGGCGCCCAGGGTTAATGGCTTAAAGGGTAGATCGATTGCATCTTCGCTTTAAGTCATTAAGCCACTCGTTGGATTAAAATGGACATGCTCGGCATATATAAAGGGTAAAGTATTTTTGGGGATGAAGACTTAGGAAATATTTAAAACCTGCTAGGAAAATACCCTAGGGAATAACATGGCCCCTTCGATGACAACTTAAAAGACATGACGTAAGCAACTTAAGTTAATAAAAAGTAACTTCATTTTATAACACAGCCAAGAGAGTTTAGGGTTTAAGATTTTCTCATGAATTTGAACCAAGGGTTTTAGGGCTTTAGGCCAAAGACCTAATAAAATTTGCAGAGACCTGAGGAAAAGGTATGGAACCATGAAAAATTTGCTTGGGCTAACAGATATAAGGGATTTTTTAATCTCTTGCTGAAGTTGTCTTCCCACACTAGATTTCTCAGGGTCAAAACATTAGGATTATTATTGTTAGCATTCTTTAGAAGTTAACAGTTGTTATGCATTCTATTGAAGTTAACATTAATTTTCTTGCTTGTGTGATGTATATTTAATATGCAACTCATTTTTTTATATTGAACAATTCTTTTGAAGTTTTCATTCAATTTCTTACTTGTGATTTGATATACAACTCCTGTTTATTTAAGTGTTGTTACAACACATTGGTAAGAGGTAGGGATAACTTTTAGATACTCCCCTCCAAAAAAAGGTGTAAAATCTTTACGAATCTTTCATATTTTTAAAACCAAAAAAAAAAAAAATCCATTGGTGAATCTTTCAATTTTTTGAAAAAAAAAAAAAACTCATTTTTCTTGGCTAAATGTGGAAAGCTTTGATGGATTTAAGAGGTAGACTCTATAATATTTAGTTGCTACCATTTATTCAAAATATAATCTAAAAACACTCATTATATTGTGTGAGATAAATGTGCTGATATTTTTTTATTCTAATGGGAGACAATTTATTCAAGATCATTGATTTCCATTGAGATCAACAATTCAAGAAGAATTTAGCCCCCATGGAACTCAATGAGGATTATTCGATTACATTTTAAAGATATAGCCCTAAAGTAACTAATATTTATGATATATTATTGGAAAATTAATTTAGTTTTCTACAATAACTTATAAAATTTAGGTGAATCAGATCTAATCATGTATTGAATATTGTGGTGAAGCTTGGCGCTCAAATTTTTAATAAAATAAATTATTGAGCGATTCGAATATTTCTTTTTTTCTTTTTTTTTGTAAAAATGTGACAATTTAAGTTTCCTTACATCTTGAATTATTAGCCAATTTTGGAATCTCAAATTTAAAAAATTAGTCAATTGACAAATATTAGCCACTAAAAAAATCTCAAGTAAGAGGAAACAATAAGATGTTTGGGGGTATCCCTCTCAAAACAACAAAATCGTTTTGACTCCCCCATTCTTAGGATTTCTATTTTTCTTTTGCCTTTTGTTCAAGAGCCATTGCCTTCTATCAATCCAATGAAAAAAAATGCACTCCAAAAGATAAACTGGCTATCAAAGGGTACTTGATTAAACCAGTAATCTACTTATCAACTATGTGCCAAACTTTAACAATTGTAAGTAATAATTTGTGCACTTATTTTAGTAGCCTACATCTGATAAAATCATTCACATCTAACTAGAGCTATGTAACCATAACGTGTTGCTTGCAACCACCATTGTTAAAAAATCACATTTCGCATACAAGTAGTCTCATCTTAATTGTCTTCTTATTTCCAATACAAGTAATATCATCTTAACTTTCTGCAACTGTACATAAAGTATCATCAACAAGATTATTTCATTTACCAAAAGATCTTTTTATCAATAGATGAAGACCCAAAATATGCATACTCAGTCTCATGTGAACCACGCGTTGCACATTATAAGCCAGGGCACCATTTCTTCCTTATCCAAGCAAATAATAATTGGATGAACTATTATTCTACATATACCCCTTGTTAAAACGAAAGATGTACCTTGCATATGACTATCGTATAAAAATCACTCTTTTTACATTGATAAATAAGCGAGTATTTAGACACGTAAGTGAATAATTATGGACTTCGTTCGTGCTCTTGCAATGTTAATTCTCATTTTATTGGAGCTATTCGAACATATTGCATTGCTCTCAATCACAATACTTACCCAATGATGAGTTCTCTCTAATGACTACTCAGTTAAAACGGGATAATTCAAGTAACACCTATCCATGCCAAGGTTCTCCCGGCTCTGAAAACAATGGCATTGTTGAGATGACAAGAAAGACGGGGAATCCCTTGCCGTCCCTAATTTTGTTTATAATTTTAGAACGTCCATAAAAATAGGCATGAAACATCTCAAAACATCAGTGAGACATTTGCCTATCCCTAGGTTTGCCAGGTACATCCCTCAATTATCCAAGCATCCCAAACAGATCTTTTTTCACATTTTCATCCTTCTTAACTTTTAGCGTTCTCCTTGCTTTGTCATGCTGCTTGTCTATTGTATTATTTTGTAATTTACACATCTAGTTTATAAACAGAGTAGTTGATCATATAAGCATGTTGTTCACAGTTAGTATGGTAAAAAATACTTCGATTGTTCGCTGCGACCACACAAATCAAAGTCAAGTACTCAATCATGTTCTCAAGACTTTCTTCCTATTGGCCTTTGTGTGATTGCCCGAAAAAGATGAAGTCCCCCCCCCCCCCCTTCACTCCGCACCCCAAGACAAAATACAGCCTAGTTCTCCAAAGGCATTCTCGTCTTCCATGGTGCATTCCCCTTCAACACAATTGTTTTTTATTATATAGCTTTTTTATATTCCGCCTTGTTAATAATTTAACCATCTAAATCCTTTCCTACTCCCACGTGTTTATAGCACGCTCTCAAATCCAATGGGAATAGACAAGATTTGCTTCCTTCACGAAATCGAGGACAGTGTCTCCTCCATTGAATGTGAACCCTATTCTTATTCTTGAAGAAGCATAAATTAAATCTCGTCCTGAAGAGTAATTGTAACTCATTGATATTATACAGTTATACATACATATACTGCCATCCCCAAAAAATGGCCCACAGCCTGCTGTCCCTGAAATGCATCCCTTGACATCTACCATCCATCCACAAAATGTTATAGCACATATATCTAAGTTGTATCATCAACTCCACTCACAAGAGGGCATTTCTACGAAGTGCTATTACTACCTACAGGTGAAGGGTCGTGGTTGAGAAATCCAATGAGGTCAAGGCAAGTGCAGAGTTGTGTCAAGTGGTAATGAAGTGTTGATGAGTGAAGCAACGATCTGAGGAGAGTTCACAAGCAGCAGAGTAGATTGGACTTGGAGACCCCAAGGCCTAGGTCTTGGACTAGGCAAGTCATCTCAAAGCTCACAACAGAGTTGGTGTTGCTCCCACTAGTGAAGTCAGCGAGTTCCAAAAAAGCAAGGTGTCTTGATGGTTTGGAGTCTATGTAAAAAGCTACAGCTAGGAGCAAGGTGGACGTTAACCTAGGGATAGGAACTTGTATTGAGAACCTGGGAAGTACTCAGGGTATCGATCAACAACATGGTTGGAATTGATTGTAGATCTGGCCAGGGCCATCTTCTAATAATCAATAAAACTACCTATTTACCCCAATCTTGTGGTACAATGCTTTTGGGTTCATAGGTTGCATTGCATAGAAGAAATATTCTGCTGTGCAAGTTGCATTGTTTTGGTGCAAGTGGTGTATGCAGGTTTAGGAGCTTGGGAATGCTTGGAGGCGTAGTCTGGGTTTATGGGCGCACTTGATTCTCACAGACAAGTGAAGAAAGAATGCTATAAAGATAAATGATAATCTGGGAATTCATAAAAGATACATCCTATCTATTACAAAACATGTTTTTGATTAGTGAAAAAGGATTAGACAGTGTTTTAGCTTTATGTTATTTACAAACCATATTCTAATTCGTGAACAGATTGCTTTATGTTATTTAGAAGTCATTTTTAAATTAGTAAATAAATTAGAGAATATTTAACTTTTACAAGCAAACGACATAATATTCCATAATAATATCAAGCCTTTGCATGTGATCCAAAGATTGAGCAGAAAAGTGATGGCATCATTTCTTCCTTAAACAACCGGTAAGTACACCTCGGTATTCATGAAGGATATATCCTGTATATTACATTTTATTGACAAATCATATTTTTAATTAGTAATTCAATTAAAAAGTACTTTTGCTTTTACAACCAAACGACATTAAAAGACCATTAGTATTCTTGCCCAACTAAAAATTACCATTCCTTTCAAATCCAATATAATTTCAAAAATGCAACATCCCTGCACTCATGGATGAGTGGTGTCTTTAGATAGTAAATCAGACAAACATACACTTTAAGGGACTAGAATGGAAATGCCAACACCTCATTTTCCTACCACGGTAGCCTCCACCATGTTAGGCATTCCCCTCTGGGCTTGATAGGAAAACAGCCCTGTGAAGCACCAAGATTATCCCAACAGCTTACAACAATTTAAGAGAACAGACATTAGTTAGACTTAGAAACTAGGACACCAAATGCCAATTTACAGAGAGCAACTGTAAAAGCAAAATACTAAAATTAGTGAGAATAGAAAGATGAAAAAAGTATTAAAAAACATATTCCAGGTAAAGCAAGGAAAACCTAGACAAGAAAAGAAAGAAGTTTAGCACATTAGTGATCAACACCGGACACTACCCTGGACACAAGTAACGCAGCCAAAAAGAAAAGGCTTGAAACCTACATTATCATTGCTCAGGTTTATAAAATAGATGCAAAAGTGGGATTAGTCAATTTTGATAAAATACAAAACGACAATGGAAGGGGAGAAAAAACAGAAGTAGATAAGCTAGTCAATAAAACAAAAAGAGTGTAGTTAGTAGAAAATAGTCAGTCAGTCTAGGAAAATGAAGTTTGGAGTGTCAAAACAGTGAAACAAAACCTAGTTTAACCCCTGCAGCCCCCCTTCCCTAGAATTGTCTCATTTCTTTTTTCTTTTTTCTGTTCGAGTAGCTGATGAAAAGCTTTCCTGATATCAAGTGCATTCCCAAACCTGAAACATAAAGATGAAATTTAGCAAGAATTTCCTCACAATAAGAGTTAAAAGTATTCATGCAAAATATATATATATATATCGTGTACAATTAAGTGACCTTACCATCACACTGAAGCTACAGCCCCTTGTGCATTACTACTATCCTTCTTTACATCGGAAGTGCTATTGCTGGATTTTAATCCGAACCTAAATCAAATCAAATCCATAAACTTTAATACTCTCGTGTGTAAAGAAGGAATTCCAGAAGCTTTTGTTAAGGCTAAATGCTGCTATGAACAAAGAAGAAAAGCCTACTGTTTACCTTGCAGCCCTAGCTTCTCTTTTCTCTACTTCGCCAGAATCACATTTGATGCCCATTCCGAACCTTTCTGAACGAGCTTTCTTCTTTGCCGCTTCATCAAGAACAGAACTTGCTGGAAGCCCAAACCTATCAAGATCAAATCATATCATGTCATGCACCAGACACAAAGTAACTGATAAGTTTATAAACTACAGCATGAGAAAATATGAAAACTAAGTGACCAATAACAAAAAATTGACCAAGAAAAAAACCTTTCAGCCCTGGCCTTTCTCTTCTTCTCCTCTTCTACACCAGATGAGATGGTCCCTACATTATCAGATGAAATTCCACCAAATCTGAAGACAAAAGGAAACGAAAATCACCTATGGGCAATGTTCAGAAGAAAAACCACAGAAGTGATAATTGTTCATTCTTTACAAGCATAAGGTATAAATAAGCTAATCACAAATAAATTGTGGCAGGAAATAAAATATAAAATGTCTATTCACTGATTAACAAACATGACAAATTATAATATACATTACATCATGTAACATAACAGTTACTATAAAGCATCTCCACCCAAGCCTATAGCCTCAGTTTTAAATCAAATAAGAAGCCACCAGCACAGTTACAATGTGGAAGTGAGCATCGAAGTACACTTTGTACAATTGGAAGTTTGTAAAATTGAGATGTGTAAAAATCAACCATTTCAAATAAGGGAATGAACTGCTTCTGATGAACTTTCCATTAACACTTTGATGCAGGCAGCTCTGTAAAATAGTAGACAAAATGTAACAAACAATTACAAATATGCCCACCGCATACTACTATAAAAGCCACTGTGTTGCACAACGCATCTATTGCAGCTATCCATTAGTTTAACGTGCCCGTAATGGAATCAAGAACATATCAAATACATCTCCGAGCATCATACACAATGTACAATCCAACAAAAATCAGGTAAGGGATCAATCAAAATTAAGAGTTGTTTTCCCACTATCAATTTTATATATAATATATCCATTAGTATTAAGTTCTAAGTCACAGGGTTCGCCGAACTTCATACATGAAGTTCGAAATTAGACGAACCCTTGTAAAATCTAAAAAATTCGTTCAAATTCGCCTTAAAGTTTGCACGGAACTAGGCTAGGGCAGTTTTATTTAAATATATTACATAGACAAGCACAACAAATGGAAATGCACTTCGTCGTCTTTTGCATCGGAAAATGGAATTTGTTGACTTTGTTATTGAGCATAACGGGAACGTAGGTAGGGCTTTGGTGGTTTGAATGTTAAATGAATCACCATCGTGCATGTAGGAGGTGTTGTGTTCTGTGTTGACCAACCATCGCTCAACACACCGCAGTTTGCATTGAACAACCATCGCAGGGCACCCATGTCTGGCGTGACTTGTCCGAGCTTTGCCATCATACGTTAGATCATCGATTCATTGTCGGACTGAACATAATGGAAGGGCGGATCGAGCAAGACATTCAATCATCAAAAGCGTTGAGGGATGCGTGTTTACGCGCATGCTCAAGCGCCGAAGAGGGGGATTTATTATATTGATGTTATAATGTATTTAAATTTGTAATAATGTATTGAGATTTAATAATATTATTTTGTTTTTAATAATTTTAAATTTTAATATTATTTTATTCTATTGCAATAAATAATAATATTATTTTATTTTTAATAGTTTTAATTTAATAAGTATAGATATTTATATTAATTTTAAATTTTAATATAATATTATTCTATTTCAATAAATAATAAATTTGATTATTATATTTTATGATGTAATTTAAATTCAAATTTCTTTAGCATTGTTAGACTATTTTGACAATTTAATGGATTTATTATTTTATTTTTTAATTCAAATTTATATAAGACGAATTTAATGTCGAATTTTTTATTGAACTTTTTACTCTTGCCGAACTTCATCCGAATTTTATTGTTGCCGAACTCGAACTCGAACCTTGTGACTTAGGTATTAACTATGTTTAATATGCTATAGGAGAGAGTAAATTCCATATTCTTTTTCTTTGCTTTCATTAGACAAGAAACATGATTTTCTCCATCAGTATGAACTATGCTTATAATACAAAATTTATGACTACAATGATGAAAGCCATCATAAATGCAAAAGAGTAAATTCCATATTCCTTTTCTTTGCTTTCATTAGACAAGAAACATGATTTTCTCCATCAGTATGAACTATGTCTATACTTACAAATATGAAATCTATGACTACAATGATGAAAGGCATCATAAATGAAAAAGAGCAAGATCCTGGAAATTTTCTTCAAAGAACTATACAAAATTATGAAGAAAGATTAAAAAAAATAACAGGTTACATCTTCTTGCCTTAGCATTGAATCCCAAATATTAGTGTGTCCAGCTCCTTTTGTGTGGACAAAGATTGTTCCATAAAAACATGTTGAAGTCAACCAAGGATACAAGGCAGTGCTATGTAGACTCTTCATTGATCCTGACATGCGAGATGCAGTTCGACTTGAGTTCATAGATTTTGTATGCACCGACAATTTTAGTATTGATGCTCTTTGGTACAAATATAAGGTTGATGCTAACAATTGGTGCCACTTCTATGGCCAATCATTCACACAGCTACAACCTTTCGCAATCAAAACTTTATTCCAAGTTTAATATTAAAAAATATATTTTTTAAGTTTCATTTATATTTTTATAATTTTTTATTTTACAATTTTTAACTCTCAAATTTTGTCTTAATAGGTTGCTAGTTCATTTGCACCTAAGAGGAATTGGAGCACATAATCCTCCATCCACTCAGTAAAACACAATTGACTACACGCAAAAAAAGGCAGGGGATTTTGTGAGGATTTTGTGTATGTAAATTCAAACTCGTGCCTCCTTTCACACAAACAAAGTGGCTGCAAGGAAGGGGACACAAGGAATTGGGTATTAAGCAAAAACATGTTAACCTGGATGCTTCCGCTGTTTCTGTTCCTAGTGTTGCAGAAGAGCCAGCTAGCAAGCATGGGAATGCCAATGGCACTATTTGTGATTCTTCTAATATATCAATACCTCCATCTAAAATGGATGGTGATGATATTTTTGAAGACCCATATGATAATGATTGATCAGCAATGCCTGATTGTCGACACTCGACATTATATTTTTTAATTTTGATATATATATCGACATTCGAGTTTGACTGTAATACTGTTATTTTTAAGTTGATTTTGACAATTCTACAATATATTATGGCTGGGTAGCATTCTAAACTTAATTACTGCTAATATGTATATATTTCTTATTTTTATGTGTTTTTGTATAGAAGAACCCAAAACAAACCTAGCACCCTTTTTAATTATAGTATAATATTCAATTAAATGTTTGAAAACACTTTTTAATTATAGTATAATATTCAATTACCCCTTAAACAAAGAATTATCAGGCCCAACTCAAAAATAACATTACATTTCTATTTTTAAGTTGATTTTGACAATTCTACAATATATGATGGCTGGGTAGCATTCTAAACTTAATTACTGCTAATATGTATATATTTCTTGGCTGAACCCACAAATCAAGCCCCTGACCTCTTGCAAGGACTGAAATAATAAACTAAAAATTCTTGTCTAAATTTTTAACTTGCCTCAGCTGTCAGACAGACCAATAGTCATGTTGATTAGATTAAATACAAGTAGATACGTCAGCAAGAACAGAAATTAAAAAAACATGGATATTTGTATGGAAAACATATTTTACACAAATAAATTTGTTTCCAGTTATATTTGGCACAAATAGAGAAATAACAGTTGACAAAGAAACTAAACTACATATCCTAGAAACTGAAAGAAGAAAACAACAAATAAATCAGAAGTGGCCATGAAAATAAACCTGTCGACTATTTCAAACTAGCGTCATGGAAAAGATCTCTACCCTATTATCATTCCCATTGGCTTAAGTATTGAGCAAGGAAATAGAAATGTAATGTTATTTTTTAGTTGGGCCTGATAATTCTTTGTTTAAGGGGTAATTGAATATTATACTATAATTAAAAAGTGTTTTCAAACATTTAATTATAATCAAAAGTATTTTTAGATACTTGGGAGGGAAATTTAAATCCAAGGGCCCAATTTGAAAAAATATGTCAAGGAAGCACCAAACTCCATTTCATCATCATGATTTAATTTGGTACTCTTCATATTGAGCTTGAGTTCAATTTTGCATTCAAGGACAAAAACCCTCGGCTGCAATTCTGTGATCCAGGAGAATGAAAACCCTCTTGGTCTCTCATTCAAGAGAGGTCGGAGATTGATTTGTAAGCAAATATAAGGAGTAACTGGCTGATTGATTGAAGCGCCATTATTTGAGGCTTTCAATAAACAAGCCATCATCGTTTGGTAGATTGTTTCATTCCTACCTGAGGGCAGCCATTATTCAGCATCATAAAGATCCGGCCAACAGCTGTGGACAGGTTTATACTGGATTTTAAACACTTTAGAAGGCTGCAACCTGAATAAACTTGCATCATTGGTGACTGCCAGCACTCCTAAGGGTTTGTAAGACAAATATACAGATCACAGTTCACAAAAAGATCATTAAGATCCGGCCAACAGCTGTGGACAGGATTATACTGGATTTTAAACACTTTAGAAGGCTGCAACCTGAATAAACTTGCATCATTGGTGACTGCCAGCACTCCTAAGGGTTTGTAAGACAAATATACAGATCACAGTCCACAAAAAAGTGCACGTCATCACATTGGGTGACTAGAAGTGGTCACAGAAAGTAAAAGAAGCTACAAGTCCCTATCAGCTGGTTGTAGCATCAATATCCAGTTAATATCAGCTCAGGGTGAAGTATCAAGTGCATCGCATTTTATATTTTCTGCTGCAAGCCTACCAAGACTGTTCTTGCATCGCAGGGTTAGTCCATTTGCTTTTGCAACAGCAAATTGCATCATTTCTGGGGGCTGCCAACTGAAGGGGTCCAATTTAATTTCTGACAATAAGACTCCAATCCATCGTTGTTACAAGACTGCTGCAGAATAGCCCATGAGTCCACGCTTCTTCTGAAATATTTCCTTTCAGCTCACATATCGATAGCTGTTGGTTGCAGGTTTGAGGTTCCAAACCCTGTAACGTAGTGCTGTGCTCTGTAAACTGTAGATTATGATAAGAAGATTGTAACCTTGGAATGGCAACTCAGTTTGCTGAATATGACTTTGCAGTGTGTGTTATGTTCTTTCGAATATAATGTTATGGTGAGAAGTTCCAAGTTCCGTAGCTATTCGTGTTTATATTCAATTCAATTTAAAATATCCTTAAAATACAAAATAGCAGAGAAAGCTACGAAGAAAAACGGTTGGAGACATTACATAGACCCCACAAAAATATCCCAAATTCCTGCAGTACTTGTTCTGCTGGATGCACAACAATCAGCCAAGAAAGTTATTGACCAATTCTTCATAACGTCTATCATTCAGTTATCATCATATATATCAATCATCAGATATAACAAGAAACAAGAGCTAACTACAGTTTCTTATAAAGCAGAAATCAACTCACTGATTGGTACTTTTTGTCTCTGTCAATGCTTGATTGTTGTGTTTGCTTTTCTTTGCATGTACTCCTCAGAACAGTGGAGATATGGACTTCTGTTTAAGCTCTAAGTTGACTGGTTTACTGTTGGTCAGCAAGTTAATCTTGAAGAGCACACATAAAATACTGTATTTTAAACAACGGCACACAATAGCTTTCATTAATGAGATGGACACCAACCCAGATTACATAAGTGAGCAACAACTCAATAAAACTTCTCAGAACATACTCAGCACTTCAAAACACCGTATAAAAATTACACAATACCCATTAATCTGAAATACACATCAGCAGCACATTATTCTTCAATAACAAAAGGAATTCAACCAGTGTGAAGCTAAGCAAGTATCTTAACACCCATAAAAAGAGTTCTGAAAACCCACGTGCAGCTAACTGCCACTAAGCAGATTCACACCATTATATATGTTCTTTTGCATTGACTTCAAATAACATTGCTTCCTTATCATACTTAATTGACTCCATCATACATCGACTCATCACATCTCAAAATAGGCTGAAGTATCTATATTAATCCCTTCAAAATTTAAAACAAATAATGGTTCTTTAATGCTGACATTACATACTGCTGTCATCAGGAATATGCTGCCCTACTTACAGCCAACTAAAGAATATGTAGCCGCCAGGCACAAAGAAGGGATAAATAAATGAATCAGTTTCTAAATAAACAAGCATCTAAATCTGACACTGTCAGAACACCTGCAGCCGCCAAGCACAAAGAGCTGTCACCCCAAAAAAGATTACTTGAATACTCATTCACTGATGAGGTCTGAAAGTGAAACTCCGTTCAGTTACTCCACAAATTGTCTCAACACCCTTACAAACTTCTAGCACTGACCACTTCTGACATTGCTGCAATAATATTGAAATGCTGACTAGCTTTGACATCAATGACAAAATATTCAACAAATCTTTCCCAAGAATGTGAAAAACCTTTCCATGACTTCATTGATTACTCGTTTATTGTATGTTTACAGTCATGAATGAACACATTACAGGATGTCATTTTATAACTCATGTACTTTTGGCTCGATACTTATAAAGCTATACGAGCTTTAAAACCTCGTATCACTTACCAACTGCAAAAAGAAAGATCATAAATCTTTGAGCAGACTTTGGACAACAATCAGATCTCACATCTCAACCATCTGACAGGTTCCTTCATATTGTATGATCAAATTTTGTTGCCCAAAGAGATCACATGTTCAGCTCTCAACCCTCTCGTAATGAACACAGGGCAAGCTGATTACCTTGGGCCAAACAGTTCTCTTGATCATTTTAATCATAATTCACATACTCAGACTTCTTCCAACTCAACAATACTTGGTAACATAAATAAAATATTTGGGACAAAAAAAATCAATTTTAGTTTACAGTTGCATTTCAAGGCGCGAATTTTAGTATACAAGGATTTTATGGCATGTTTTCCAGTTTGCAGTCACATCCTTAATATACAGTCATATTTTAGGGCACATCTTTCAGTATATCAATGTTTAGGACACATTTCTCAATTTACAAACACAATTTTTGTCAGCGTGAATAGGGCTTACTACCTTACTGGTTCCCCTTTAGATTATTTTCACACATAGTTTAAATAGGGTGTTTACGCCTTGTGTCAAAGTCACTATGTCGTCCTATGTCTCGCCCTTGCCTACATAAACAAGGGTTCTCTTGTACATTATTTATCGTGAATGCATGGCACCATTATTGGCATACAATATTTTTCATCGTTTCCCTCTTGTGAAATTTGTTTGGTGACTTCAGTGTAGTGTGGTATTAAAGCTTTTGACTTCTATTTATTTCAGTAAATTCTGTCAATGAGTTTTATTTGGTACATCCTATTCAAGAGTTGACCTCATAGATGAATCAAAAAGGCCCAAATCTATACAGATCAACAGTAAACATGGTAGAGTTTGGAGAAGCAGCAGATCTGGCGCTTTTGAAACATTCCATTATTTTCTGTCATATGGAATCCTTACCATGATGTGATTGTATTTTAAATTGTAGCTATAGGGTATGAATTGCACTTTTTTCGTTTTTTTTACAAGTTTTTTACTATACATAATATGTACCCACATATCTTTTTTTGCAGTTTTTTATTTTTAACATCAATTCAGAAAAATTGTAACAGGGTGAGTATTTGTGCCTTGTCCCATACCCATGCCCACCAGCCACTGGAGGTACCTGCCCCCTCCACAACCCAGCCATGAAAGGGCAACAAAATCCCCTCAAGCCCCACCCATAGCAAGATGCAGGGCAGGGGAGCCACCTCCCTTTTCATAGCTCTGTCGCAGCATGTAATGTACCATCTTGGATTTTTTGATAGTTCCATATAGTTTCCTCACACGGGGATGCAAGGATGCGGGGACAGGTTTCGGAGATGGGAGAACCAAGGGCCTAAATTTGGGGTTGGCGAGGAGACAATGGTGGGACAGCAACAGAGCGATGGTGGGGGATGATGCTGAAATGATAATCGATTGATATTCAATATTAACAAAGAAGATGATGGCTCCTTGAATAGAGGATACAAAACGATCTTTCCGTAAGGGAAATGATTGGGAATAAAACAACGAAAGACAGAAAGGAAACTTCTTAAAACTAAATAAAGACAAAAGCAATAAAAGGAAGTTTCTAAATACCAACTAAGATGACCATTATATTAAATATTACAATAATACTTCAATACCCTCCCTTAATGGTCATTCTAATAACTACCCTACAGAAGACTTGACATAATTTGTAGGTCATTTGGCCACAATTCCTTCTCTTCAAAATGTTTTGCGACATGAACCTGCTTTTGAGACCCTCCTTGGTTGGACTTCTGATCAACCAACCACTTTCTACTCAACTTCCTCATATGACTGAGAACAAAGACAAGTTGAGTGCCTTCCAACCTGATGTTGGTTAACCAAGCCATCCCTCCCATTATTCAGAGACTGAGATCAACTTCTCAAAAGACTTCAATTTTTGTTGATTAAAACCTATGGAACCACGATTTTGCCAAAAATTGTCAAAAGAAGTTGTGCAAAATAGCACCATGATTTTGTGGAAAAATCATTGAACCCTCAATGTAATGCTGAAATCACACACCATTTTAAGGAAAATTTGTCAAAAATCTTTGTTTTGTAAAAAACTAGTTAAAACCCCGTGGTTTTGTAAAAAAAACAGCAAAAAACAATAATTTTTGGAAAAAAAAAACATGAAAAAACCCTCCATAATTTTTGGAAAAAAATCATGCAAAAACCCTCCATGTTTTTTGGGAAAAAAATCATACAAAACCCTCCATGATTTTTTGGGATAAAAATCAAATGAAAAACTACCACAATATTTTTGGGAAAAATCATTCAAAACCTACATGTAAAATCCTCATAGATCAGAAAAATCACGATTTTTTGAAAAAAAATTGCAAAAACATATACAATTGGAAAAACCAGCAACCCTCGGGTCACAAGAACTAAGAACCCTTGTAGATCTATTAAAGCTTAGTTTTTATGCTTTAAAACGGTAAAGAAATATCTAAAAACCAAGATTTTTGTTTTAAAAATTACCAAAAACTGAAAACGCTCGATTTTATTTAAAAAATCAAGCAAAAAAACTTCAGAAATTTCCTAGAGAAATGTTTAGGAAAAACCACAAAATTTATTCTATAAAAAAAACCGCCATAAAACCCCACAATTTTTGCTTTAAAAAGATCAAGCAAAAAACTTAAACCACAAAATTTATTGGAAAAATTCACCAAAAATCAACCTTGGCTCTGATATCATGAAATGATAATCGATTGATATCCAATATTAACATAGGAGACAAAGGCTCCTTAAATAGAGAATACAAGACAATCTTTCCATGACGGAAACGATCGATAATAGAAAAACGAAAGAAAGGAATGAAGCTTCCTAAAACTAAAGACAAAAATATTAAAGGAAGTTTCTACAACCAAGATGACCATTATATTAAATATTACAATATTATTTTAATAGGTGTTGATATACAAATTCAAGTGAATTGAAATCCTCAAGGCAAAATCTGCAATATGACATCTCGATGAGTGCCCTATGAAAGACAAACTAGTTTTCATGAAGTTAAATGTTGCAATCAATATGTAATGGAATTTGTCATACAACAAATGACTCGACAACGTCACTGGCACTGTCATGGGGGGGGGTGTTCCCCCAAGTCCCCAGATCTCAAAACATTCCCGTACAAGGGATGTGTGTTTTATTTTTTATTTTGTTGGGGGTGGGGGAGGGCGACGTGTCCAAACGATTTTTTCCAAATTTTCACTACCCTTTCCTTTAAGTTATTTTGTCAAACAGTTTGCTTGATAGTCAGGATGTCTTATTTAAAGTTACAACAATAATTAAATGTATGTGTGCATAAAGAAAAAGAAGCCACCAGTGACTAAAGATAATTTATAGTCTTTTACAAATGCATCAAGAATGGGATTGTTTCTTTCATTACAACAAATGATAACATTTACAAGCAAGGGAAAATATATCTGATCTTTGAGGTGAAAAATAGGACTGCATATTAATAAAGGCTCAAGTATGTGCACAGGTGCCCATAGAAAGTAGCAACACTATTTTCTAGAATCGCTCAATAATTTACGAAGTCTAGACATTTAAGCTTGAACAACAACATTAATTATAATCATTCAATATAAAGAATTACACCCTGTTGATGTGTGTTTTATGACTCACCAAACAGTAGAACAAAATACCAAAGTATCTTATCCTCTCTTGATCAAAATCATTAGTGTGCTAAGATTGTGAAAGATCACACAATAGATTCCACGGTTCCTGTAATGTCAGTTCTTGTCCATGGATAATCACGAGGGGGCTTACGTTTGCAAACTTGAAATTGATTTCAAATCATACTGGGTGGGAGCTATCGATAGATTTTGCAATGAAACACTTTTTTTGGGTTTTCAGAAATATGTGGAAAGCAAAGGGAAAGGGGGTTCAAAAATTATATTCTACTCCTAAGGGTAATGACAACAATGAATACTACTTTGGTGGACAAATTCCCAAATAACCGAGCTCAGCTTTGCCAAGTTAAACTACAACTACGTGTGAACTGGTGCAATCTTCAAAGGGTTATGCAAATGATTTTCATACCACAACGAACACCATCAAAACGACCAATGTGCATTGAATGGTAAAAGTTAAGCATTCGTAAAAATGTTCTCAGGCTAACTTTGCACAACGACTTACAATCAGTAAACCATCAAAAGTATGAACCAAGGAATTCATCACAACACTTTATCTAATAAATCTAAACTAAATGAGGGAATAAGAGAACAAGCAAGCCTCAAGACACATCAAATGATCACCAAACTTCAATGAAAATTCTATTGTCTCAATATCTCTTTGCAACAATCTCAGAATTCCACAGCTTACAAATGAGAAATGAGGCCTTTATATAGGTCCTCAAACACAACAGGTCGCTCAGATTAAAACAATAACTGATGACATGATTTTGCCACATCAGCCCTAATTAGGGTTAGGGCGAAGAAAAGAGAATCTTCATTAATGAAGGAATTACATTGACCAATCAAAAGGAATCCACCATCTTAATGGGTTTAAAATGCCCACTACGCATGCCCACTTCACAAGAAAGTAGGGCGAAATAAATGCCCACTATGCACTTAAGTGTCTGGAGTTGGAATTTTTGACCATTATGATTTCAGGAACTTGAGTGTCTGGAGTTGGAATTTTTTTCTTCTTGCCTTTTCTTGACTGAGATCTTTGGATTTTCCAGAGGAACTTCAAGGTGATACACTCTTCCTTCTTATATACTCGAACTTTGATCTTCAAACCTTGAACGCCTTGAACTAGATCACTTGGTACTTGGACGCCTTCAACACTGGAACTGGAACTCTCGGACTTGAATGTCTTCCTCGGCCATCTGCAATTGGAATTCTTCCTCCTACAAAATGAAATAATCTACATAAGAATCACATAAAAGAAATCCTTTTGTATTTTTTCTCTAAAACTCTCTCAAACATTTTCGTGCCTCTTTCTCTTATTTTTCAAACCCTCTGGAAAGAAATCTTCTCTCCAACAACTTTTCTCTTTCACTCTTTCCAAACTCAGTCGTCTCCTTCCTTATTCGAAGAATTTTCCTTGCCATTTATTTTTAGGTTTTGTTCATGGGTGGGCACTCGAACGAGCTGGACTTCCAAAAAAATTTCAAATAAATCATTCCAACTTTTAAATATTGGTGAGAAATTTCCAATATTTAATTATTTCCAAAGAATAATTCCAAAAAGCAATTTCTTTGCCGCTATTGCCAGATTCTAATTTTTTGATCAATTTTGATGTTTTTTGCTTTTTCCATTTTTCGAAGTTTATTAATTAAATATTTAATTAATCTTCATTTAAATCCAACAAATCGATTTAATGTAACTGTCGCTTTTTGGGTTTTCAAGAGTTTATTAATTAAATATTAAAAATTTAATATTTAATTAATTTTCAAACCCATTTATCTTCAATTTTGCCATCTTCACCTTGATTTGAATTGAATGAATTTTATAAAAATCCATGAAACTTGAATTGCTTTAACATCGTGGAACTCCACCTTTTTGAAAACATGTATGGATGGCACAAGAGGAACTTGAATTTTAAGACTTATCCAAGATTTTAATACTTTCCCTTGGACGCAAAATACCATAACCATGGGTTTATAAACTTCATTGAATATTACCCCGTATCATTTGTGTCGGACGCATTTTAGTACTTATGAGGGAATTTCTTAACTTGTTGACTCCATAACTTAGTGGGTATGTTGTGATCAAATAGGAGTCCATCATGGACAAAACAAAATTGGTATCTTTCCCTGACCATAGCACAAACGCGCTAGGGCGTGTTTTTTATGCCTCCGTGGACTTGTTCTTTTGTGCCTTATATTCCACGAACATCTTGAAATCGCGTTGGAGGGCGTATAGGAGCATGTTGTGGATTATTTGTTTTTCTTCATATTTCTTTGACCTTGTCACTTTTGCGCTAGAGTGCATTTTGGCACCACTAATGGGCTTTTCCTAGCCTTGAAATATTCCATGACATAGTTGGAAATGCACTCTAGCGCAATTTCGGGTGGGTTGCGGATTTCTATTGTTTTGGAAAATAATCTATTAACGTTGTTGACTTGCGCCTGGGCATGGTTTGAGGTCCATGGGGGATAAAACCTTTTGCAAACTTTCCTTCATTCAAGCCATATTGCGTTGGGTGCGATTTGGAGCCTTGTCACGGAATGAACCTCTTTCAATATTCCCTTACCATCATGCAATCGCGTAGGGAGACATTGTGCTTGGAGCGAGATTTTTGTATGTACATGGATTTTACTTATTAAAATTGCTCACCATGTCTTTTTTTCATGTGCTCTAAGCGCGAATGAAGGGCACTTACAAACTCCATTCCAAAACTCCTTCATTGATGACTGCGGACCATTCCTTTCAATATATGTCCATGTCGAGGATTATCTTCATTCTTGAATGCATATTTGGGCATAGTGATGGATTTTTCTTAACATTTCTTCATAAGGATCTGCGGTGGGCTTTCTGAACCTAGTGAGCTTTCATATTGGACACATCTTGAGGCAGAGGCAACTGTTTTTAATTTTCATCATTTCCCTCATTTTGGTGAAACCGCGCACAAGGATGTTGTCGTTGATGGATGAAGTACGCGATGTTAGCTGACAGATTTGCAAATACTCCTACATAGTGTGCCTTTAGTGCTCAAACCCATTCACGGACTTTCTCTCCTTGACATTCCTTGTATGCCCAAATTCGCGTACTGAGCGCATACAGAGAGTGGCGAGGCATTTTTATTTTGAATTTTTGCTTCCTTGTTTTGCAACGTTTTCATTGGTTGCTATGAACAATGGATCATTGAACGTCTTCTTCGATGAAATTTTGGGGGGGTCAGAGTACGAGTGCCCTTTGACCTCTACTCACGGTCTCTAAAATGCTTCACTGGATTGTTTCCTTTGTTCATGCAAATTTGCATTGGGCGTCCACGGTGGAGTCTTTAAGTTTGGGGGAGATTTCTTTGACCCAAAAGACCCTTTGATCCTGCAACTATGGGATATTGGGGCTCCCAACGTCGTTTGTATTTGTAGATCTTTTGGATTTTGGTGTTCATCGCACTCGACTTTGGAGGCAAATTTTGTGTCTAAACATTGTGTCCTTGCTATGCTCGAGAGCAAGTCAAGCTATGAGCACCCTCTGGGCTCGACGGAGGATTCTCGACATTTGAAAAATGATAACCCATTCTAGATGCTTAAAGGTGCTCTACAGATCCCGTGCCCTGGCTAGAACAAAGGACGAGCTCTACATTCGCCTGACCTTCTTCAACAAAAACTTCCATTGGTCCTGTTGCTTTGCGCTCAGGCGCATTTTGGTATCCATGCTCGACTCCCCTTCACTCACATTATCATTGGCACAATGTATTTAACACTCCAAAATTGGGAAGTGACATTCAAAGACTTCCTGTTGACGCTTTTTTTTGTTTCCTTCACTTTACCAAATCGTGTTGGGTGTGATTTTCCTTCCACGGCGGACTCTTGTTTTGGAAAATTCCATGACTCATTTGGATATTATGCGCTGGGAGTGCGTTTTGACCTCCGTCATGGACAAACTTCTTTAAAATATTTCGTGACTTGACGTTTTTCGCGCTAGAGCGTGTTTTAGTAGTGGTCATGGATTTTCCTTTTCTTCCAAACTTTCCTCGTCTTCCTCTATTTTGTGTTGGAAACGCATTTGGACTTGGTTGAGGATTCTCTTTGAACACACCCCCTTTTCACGTCCTTTGTCCCACTCTTAATCACTTGGGTCAAATCTCCTTCCATTCTCCATTTTTCACAAAACTTTCATATTTACTTAACCCATCTTCTTCTAGATGTCTTTCCAAAGGTGAGACAGAGAATCTTCCTTTTGATGATC
>MU226199.1:643540-682733 GCA_018584345.1 Thuja plicata
CTCTTAATCACTTGGGTCAAATCTCCTTCCATTCTCCATTTTTCACAAAACTTTCATATTTACTTAACCCATCTTCTTCTAGATGTCTTTCCAAAGGTGAGACAGAGAATCTTCCTTTTGATGATCTCTCACAACCTGTGTCCTTTTGGGTGATGTTTTAGAGATATTCCTAAACTCAACCATTTTTAAGTGTCTTATACCTTCTCAAGAGATGCCCTCTCAACCATTTGCCTTTTTAGGGAGAGGACCTTTTAGATTCTTGATCAAACTTTTGGGTAACCTTGTTTCTCCTTTACTAACTTTCTCAAATTCGCAGTTTTTAATTAGGAAACATTTCAAACTTGAAATTTTAAAAAGCAGGGAACCAATCTTGTTTCAAGACTTAGCCAAGTTTTACACTTCTCAACTAAAATAGAAGGAAACTTAGAAGACTGAAGCTAGAGCTACCAAGACAAGAAACCAAAAGGGGCAAAGAAGCGAAAAGAAAAGGGGTCCCATCTTCGATGGACGATGTGCGAGAAGGTCACAACACCCCCCCAGACCAACAAATAAGAACCAATCTTCACTTTCCTACCCCTTAATACAAACTCAATAAGATGGGACTATAATTGTTCTTTACACACTAGCTTAACCACATTCCAAACAAGCCAATTGATGTATGAAATAATAAGATAGCGGCCCAAAAAATGAAAAGAATGTAGCCCTCTATCCTCCCATGTCACCTTTAATATGTTATGAAATTTAAGAGTGTAGAAAATTATAGAGAAGAACAAACACACATTACACTAAGATTTACATGGAAAACCCTGGTAAAATTATATCAGGAAAAAAATCACGGGGAAATATCTTTTGTATTGATTCTCAAGAATTTTCTCAGTTACAACAATCTTCAAAATGTCCAAACTAAAGACAACTTACTAAATATAACAACTGAGTTGTAGAGTCCTAACTAGATGAGAATCCATGATGACTCCACCACATCTACATGAGAATCCATGATGACTTCACATTCCAACATAATATGCCCTCAAATCATTGTATAGCTTGTTGTATGAGACAAGGGCACTAGCAAATATAAATCCTCACACAAAAATGGAGACCATCACAAAACACGTTCAACTCTATCAATGCCTACAAACTTTTGCAATCCACATGGCTCTAATAGCACTGATTAATACTTCCAAAGTACATTTTACCCAACAATGGCTAAACTTCGACCTGCATATTTATTCCTTGATAATGGTTATGGTTTTCATCACTGAAAGCTTGAACTAAGTGTATGGAAAGTTTGTCATTCCTCATAAAATGTACCCTCACTATCCTTCTGAAGTGGGCTTCTCACCATGTTTATCAATATGGAGTTGGCAATAGAATTGTCTCTCCAAAAGGTATTGACCTAGGAAGATTAAAGCCACCAAATCCACACACCAACATTGCCCGACTCGCACTGACTATCATAAGGCCAAAGCAAGGGTGTCTAAATGTATCTTTCAATCTGATTTAATTTGTTAATAACCCTCAATGTCTTTGGTGTACAATATAATGTTCATGTCATAATTCAAAAGATCCTTCTCACAACCTCAACCCAAGCAATTTATTTGGCAACCCATAATACTATTCGGCACATCACAAGACCAAAATATCTCCAAGTGCAAATCATAACTTAAAATGTGTTTCCTTCATCTTGGCATCCAAAGCAGCAATAAAATATAACAAAATGTATTTCTCTTAATCTTATCACTAGTACTAATGAAGATTTAGCACTCAATGACAAACCAAGAAGGATTCATCCAATCTCTTTACAACTAGTTATCTTTCCAAAAAGTAAAGCTTTCTAAACAAAACATATATTTGATACTAAAACCCTTATTCTACAAGAGAATCCGAATACCTCTGAAAAATGGACTTTGAGGAAGACTTCACCAATCTGCAATGACACTCGAATGTTAATCTTGATATGAATCCACCTCAACGAAGGGTTGGGTTTTTGTCCAATCCTCCAAACCCAAGGATTTCCATTCTAGGGCTTGCCCACCAAAAACTAGAAGCTCTCAAAGCCCAAAACAAAATAATAAAACCAAGCATTCAAAAATGAGACCCAAAATGCCCTTTTCTAAATATCTAAGGAAGCTTCTGGGAAACCTTTCAAATTTCCCTCACTTTTAAATATTTAGTAGAACTTTTTTTACCAAAGGGAAACTAATGAAGTGACCTTTTATAATTACCTTATTAAATAATTAATATAAGTCATCATAATTTTTATTTTTTTTGACAACTTAAATTTTAATTATTTAATTAAAAATGAAGGTAAATTTTAATAATCTAATTAAAACTTAAAGCTGAAGGTCCAA
This sequence comes from Thuja plicata, assembly GCA_018584345.1. Taxonomy (NCBI): domain Eukaryota; kingdom Viridiplantae; phylum Streptophyta; class Pinopsida; order Cupressales; family Cupressaceae; genus Thuja; species Thuja plicata. The sequence goes on from MU226199.1 coordinate 645,892, forward strand.
ATAAAGGGGACATTACAGTCTTCCCTTTTTGGACATTACAGTCTTCCCTTCCCAGAAATTGTTTGTCCAACTTAGCTCCAATATCAACATGCTGATCCAAATTAAACCTAAGTATGATACCAGGGTCCCAAGTCAATCTAGAAGATTCGCAACATTGTCTGCTCAAAACCCAGTCGTGTTGCACAACTAGAAAAGAGACCTCCTGAAGACCACCTATAAGAAGAGCATTTCAATACTGCACAAACTCAATCAACTCCTCAAGAATTGCCCTTCAATGAACTCAAACCTAGGCACCATTGGAGTAAGCTTACAAAAATCATCATAAGCAAACTTAATCCAAACCTCCTACACTTCCTCATAATAACTGCCATCGAAAACAAATCTGCTACTCCAAATAAAAGTGCAGGCTGAAAACACGTGGTAACACTAATTTGGTTCCCAACCATCCAACCAACATCCCAAGAGATTAGCCGAACCAATCATCACCCCCATAAGAAGCTCAAAACTGTATCTTTGCTAATAAACTGATTGGACTAAAAGTACTCAAATCAGCAGTTGTGTAAATCTGAATTCTCAAGTTGCAAAATTTGCAAAGGAAGACAATCTCCATAAAAAAGAGTAAACTTGGCCATAATAAAATTTCCATTTTGTGCCCCCGGCCAGAAATGCCTTCGCAAAAGTCACCAACTCGGTAGGAGATCAAGTCCTACTCATAATCTCCCTCCAATCCACTTGCAATAGCTCAAATGGACATCTATGAAATCTGTAATAAGAGGTGACAGCAGCAACAAGATGGCTTTTAAGGTACATAACTTCCCATGGAATGTCTGTGCCATCATAATTAGTCACTAGCAGCTCTGCTAAAGGCCTTGTGCAGAGGTACCAACGCAAGGAGTAACTCCACCATGCTGACACTGCACTACTCTAATTTCCATGTGACATCCACGATAGTACTCCCATCCTTGTGGTAACCCAACAAGGATAAGAGTACTATCATGATAGCACTCCCATCCTTGTGGTAACCCAACAAGGTAATCTGTCAACCCGAGATGATCCAATCCACAATAATCCACTGCAGAAAATACACTATCAGTGATCCTAGAAGACCCCATAAGAGCACTCAACAAAATATTCCTCATTACCAAATCATTCGTTTGTGCATTCAAACCCATCCTTTCAGCTGCTAATAAAAATGCAAAATCTATAAATTTTGTTACCAGCATTATAGGACACCAATTATTCATCAATGTGCGCGATGAAAAGCCTTAGAACCAAGTTTCAAAATTCTCCAACTTGCTGCATGCTAAGGCAATCATGCCAAATCAACAATCTACAGATCTGAAGCATCTGATCATTAGCTAGCAATGAATGATGAACAACAGGTTCAAATATGGGAAAAATCAATGTTTCATGCCTAGTCATATAATCTTGAACCAAGTGAGGCCCCTCACTATCGTCATTCTCATAGAGCATATCTGTCATCTCATGTTGACCAAAATCATATGAAAATTAATGGACTGCTATTCATAAACATAAAATCAGCATTTGTCCCATACCTTTAGTTGGTATCTTCATAAGCCTCATGCTTCTCTTCTTCTAAATTTGGTTGCTCAACATAAGTTGCTGATCTATCAAGTATACGGATACCCCTCTGAAAACCTGCCTGCAGAACCTATCATAGCAGCTATCTCATGGCTGCAAACTGCATCATCAAGTGAAGATTGATCATTACAATTCAGAGGCTCTCTTCCTTGCTGTATCTCCTTATTTTCATCAGAACACTGAAACTCCTCAGTGTAAGAAATGCTGAAAACACTATTTCATCCCTATGGATTTCATTGATGCCTTCAACTATTTGCTTAATCTCCATGAAAGGTGTATTAGTTTCCTGTTTTACAAGTGTGGCTGCAATAGATATTTGATTTTCTGCTCTGTAGAGTGAGAAATGAGCCATACTTAGCTGGTACCAAAGATCATCGCCCTCTTTTTCCTTGTCTTCTCCAACTTTGATAGCAGGATCCCTATCCATAACAGCTACAAGTAATCTGATTTATTTTTCCCAATGCTTCTTTAATTGTGTGCAGTTGTGCACTAGTGACTCCATTTGAAACTCCCTTTTTCCTCTCCTCAAGTTAAGTTTACCAAATGAGATCTTCAATGTATTTATGAAAATAATCTGCCCTTGTTAATAGATGCACAATCTTCTCCTCTATGACCAATAATCAATCCTTCAAATCTTGCAAAGCTAAAGGCCTTTGTTTATATTCCTCAAAATGGCATGGGCTATCGCACACTAGATTTTCCGATTTGTTTCAATTGTAGAAACATTATCATCATCGAACTCAATTATCTCACTAGATGATGCCATGCACTCTTCATTTAGAAATGGTGGGACAGCATTATGATCACTCATAATAGAATCATCATGGGAATCCATTTCTTCACAAAATTTATGAATCATAATCTCTAAATCATGCACAAAGAGACTCGTGTATCTTTTATTTGTAGCAACAATTGGTTCTTTCTCCACACATCCCATTGTGTCATTCCATTGGAAGAAAACTATATTGGTCTTATCTTCTTCATTGTTGGTCCATATTTCTTTTAATAACTTAGTTTCCTCTGGCATCTTTACCCTTTTACTTGTGCATAAGGGATCAGGCTCCCAGGGATCTTTGCAAGGAAAGCAAAGATTTTGTCGTCTTAGTTCGTTCTTGCTACCTTCTTGAATTCTTGCACTGACAGAATCATTTTCATTAACTTCCACTTTCTCTCTATCCAAGAAAGGTTTCAATTTCTTTTCACAACGAAATATCACACTTCTAACCAGTCTCCCTTTAACTGATAGAAGTCCAAGAATTCCCTTCTTCCGGTTTGCCGCTAGGATAGAAAATAGACTAATACATCATAACTCTCATTAATGGACAAAATCATAATTGTTTTTAAAGCTGCAATAACACCATTATCATGATCTTCCCTGACTGAAGCAAGGAAATGGTGAAACATGGTGTGTATTAATTCATGCAATTCCAAATCTAGCATGGGTTACTCAATCTGATTCCTGCAAATATTTCAAGTAAGGCGACTTTTTTAGGAAAATAGGGATTTTTAATATCGCCAACATCCTGGAAGCTATCCACAATCAGTTGCATTAACTCTTTCATTGTATTATGATCATAAGGGACTACTGTATTATAATCATAAGGGACTAGAGGTGTTATAATCCTCGTGATCTCACTTAAACAAGAAGTAACCATCAACTTTATCTCATCGTCTGAATGCCACAACCAATTGTGTTGACAAAAGGAAACCACTGTAGGACTTAGAGGTATCTGTATTACTTCAGAAGGTAACTGCTCAACGAGGATTAAAACATCCTTCCACCTTTTTAAGTGTGTTCAAGTCACCATCCCTCAATTGGGATAGATTGCTGAACTTGCTACCTACTTCATAGAGTGGTCTTGCCAGTTATTTTATATATTTTATTGCCATGCTTGAAACTGAAATCAACTATAAATAAGGAGGGCCAACCTGTATTTATTTAATATGATTTCATTATGGAGATTAAACTTAATAAATATGCAGGAAGGCCAACCTAAATTTAGTTTAAGATAAACACGTGATGAGGACCGACCTAGGTCCAATCTAATATAAATATAAGTTGATCACCCAAGGACATAGGGCAGCAAACAAAACTGCATTAGAAATTGGCAATACAATTAATTAAGACAAGGCAGCGAATTGCAGGAAAATATATCAATAAACAGCGATCTTAATTAAATAAATAATGAACAGAGAACTGTGACCTTAATCAAGAAAGCAACTTTAGTTGTTAACAGCGACCTAATCAAAGAAAGGAACTTAAGTTGTTAAACAGTGATCCATGAAGAGGTGTGATTAAAAAAGAAGAAACCATTTTGGGTTGTGTTAGAAATTAACCAAGAGACATCAAGAAGACACGTCCCCTAAGGATAGCCACTACCAAGGATCGCATATCTTCAAAAGAATAATTAAATATAAATGAAGGCGGCCGCGAGGAGGAAATGGAAAAAAATAAGAGAATCAGAGCAGATTAGATATACATATATATACAGCATTCAATAGCAGAATTCTGATTCAGACTGCAATCGATCAAGCAAGTCAGAACATCGATAATCATCAGATACAAAACAAAATTACAATATATATAAAGGTGTGTGTGCGTGTGTGTGTGGATATTAAATGCATGTCTGTTATAAATCTATTTGAAACCCCCATAAACCTGCTAGAATAAGGTTCGGGTACGGAAGGAAGAAGGTGCAAGGAAGAGGGGAATTATGAGGTTGCCATCTAAGTAGGCCACCCCGAGGGGATGTCCATGTTGCCTGCTCCTAGGGCCAAGAGGGCAAAGATCTGCTCTTGCGCTTAGATAGGCCAATCAAGAAGCACCTATTACAATCTTCACTCTGACTCTACGATGATGGCTATTGACCTTAAAAGGATGAGGCATAGATAGGAAAGCAGATACAAGCACCCCATTGACTAGGACACCCCAAGTGTATGTCCATGTTGCCTGCCACCGGGGCCAAGAGGGTGAGTGTCCACTCTTGGGCTTAGTGTTGGCTGGCTTTGGGCGGTTCTATCTTGCTTCTTCCCCCAAACCCTAATATGTTTGAATGGTAATATAAATATTGTATGAAAAGTGTGATTATCTAACCCTAATAGTTGGAAGCATGTGTGTGTGTTCTCTTGGTTATGGGTGCAAGATCTAAATCCAGGACTGTATTGTTGGAATTGTGATTCTAGGGCAAATTTGAAAGGGGGCATTACAGACTACAGGTGTTATAATCCTCGTGATCTCACTTAAACAATAAGTAACCATCAACTTAATCTCAACATCTGAATGCCACAACCACTAGTGTTGATTAAAGGAAACCACTGTAGCAGTTAGAGCTATCTGTATCACTTCAGAAGGTAACTGCTCAACAAGGATTAAAACATTTCTCCACCTTTCTAAGTGTGTTCAAGTCACCATCCCTTGATTGAATTAGATTACTGAACTTGCTAACCAACTTCATAAAGTGATCTCGCCAATCGTTGTATATCTTTTGTTGCCATGCTTGAAACTGAAATTAAGTTTTCTGAATTACACAAAGGCTGGCAGGAATTTTAGCTCTGATACCACTGTAATGTTCCACCTTGGATTTTTTCCCAGAATTTCACTTCCCTTTCCTCCAAGTTATTTTGTCAAACAGTTTGCTAGATAGTTTGCATGTCTCGTTTCAAGATTTTGCAATGATAATGCAATATATGTGTACATAAAGAGAAAGAAGCTAACAGTGACTGAAAGATAATTTATAATCTTTTGGACATGCATCAGGATAAGATTGTTTCTTTCATTACGAGAAATGATAACATTTACAAGCAAGGGAAAATATATCTGACGTTTAGATGATACACAGGACTGCAAATTAATAAAGGCTCAACTGGGGACACAGCTGCCCATAGAAAGTAGCATCTCTATTTTCTGGAATTGCTCGGTGATTTACAAAGTCCAGACGTTCAAGCTTGGACAGCAGCATTAAATATAATAATTCAACAGAGGAATTACACCCCTGACCAACAGATAAGAATGAATATCGACTCTCCAACACCTTAAATACAAGCTCAATAAGCTGGGAATATAATCATTTTTTGCACACTAGCTTAACCACATTCCAGCAGGCAAAGATACCACCGAACACAAGTGACAAACAATCTAGAAAAATAGCAGCAGCATAAATAAACTCATCAATGTATAAACTATGAACTAATGACATAGCAGCCAGGAAAAGGGAGAGAATGTAGCCCTCTATTTTCCCATGTCACCTTCAGTATGCCCTCAAACCACTGGATAGCTTATCGTAAGAAACAAGGGCATTAGCAAATATAAGTCTACCAATGCCTACAAACTACTACAATCCACAAGGCTCTAATAGCACTGATTAATACTTCCAAAAGAGTGTAATATCTTCACCATTTCACCCAGCCATGGCTAAATTTCTATCTGTAGATTTATTCCTTGATAATAGTTATAGTTTTCATCACTGAAGGCTTGTGCCGGTAATGGAAATCTGCCATTTCTCATAAAATGTGCCCTCACTATACTGCCATGCAGGCCTCTCACCATGCGGATCGTTATGGAGTTGGTAATAGAATTGCCTCTCCAAAAGGGATTGACCTGGGAAGATTAAAGCGGGCAAATCCATGCACCAGATCTGCCCAACTCGCACTGGGTATCATAGGCCAAAGTAAGGATGTCCAAATGTATCTTTCAATCTGATTTAACTTACAAATGACCTTCAATGTCTTTGGCGTCCAATGTAAAGTTTATATCTTAATTCAAAAGATCATTCTCACTACCTCGACCCAAGCAATTTATTTGGCAACCCATAACAATATTTGGCACATCACAAGACAAAAATATCTCAAAGCACCAATCATTACTTAAAATATATATTTCCTTCATCTTTGCGTCCAAAGCAACAATAGCAACAATATATTAAAAAGCAACATATTTCCCTTAATCTTATAACCAGTATTAATGAAGGTTTAGCAATCAATAACAAACCAAGGAGCCATCCCATCTCTTTACAAAAATAAAGGTCTGTCTTTATCTTACCAGCAACTTAAACTTTAAACAAAACATACATTTGATATTATAAACCCTTATTCCACAAGGGAATCCAATTACCTCATAAAATTGGTCTTCAAAGAAGACTATACCAATTTGCAATGACGCTTGAATGTCAATCCTGATATGAATCCACATCGAAGAAGGGACTGGGTTTTTTTTTCCAGTCCTCCAAAGGCAAGGGTTTCTGTCCAAGGTCTTGCCCACTATAAATTAGAAGCTCTCTGAGACCAAACTATCGTTTTTATAACTCTATGAGGAAGCTTCAAGAAGACTTTTCAAATTTCCCTCCCATTTAAATATTTAGCTTTTACCAGTGAGAAAAAATAAAGTGACCTTTTATAATTCTTCATTAAAATAAACTGTCATTTTAATGACCTTATTTAAATAATTAAAATAAGCCGTCATTAAATTTATTTATTTTTTTGACAGCTTAAATTTTAATTAATTAATTGAATTCTGCCATCCAAATAAAGGGGACATTACATGGCAAAGGTGACAACAAATTGAATGCTGACCCTTCCATGGGGGTGCCACAAATATTTTTATTCCATTTTTTTTATATCAGCTTCTAAACCAAAACTCAATAATCCTTTACCCAAATTTACAAGCGTGTTTTAGCAAGCAATTTAGCAGATATTAACATTTGGGGAAAAAAAATCCGAGATGACAAAATAAATTAGTAATTTCTTTATTCTGAAGTACTCTTCAACAACTCATCCAAGACAGTGTTCTCATCTTGAAGTTCTTACCTAGCTCATCCAAGATGGTGTTCTCATCTTGGAGTTCTTACCTAGTGAGAAGTAGATTGTAGACATCTTTATTAAACCTTTGGCATTGCATTATCATCCTCACTTGCAATCAATGCTTGAGGTGAAGGAAGTTGTCCTAAGGGAGGCATCTTCAGTTCTCCTCCCTTCATTTGTACATGTTTTCTTTTTATGTTTTTTTCTCTTTTGGGTAGAACATTTTTTCCCTACAAACTTTCTCCTTTACTTCATTTGGTAGAGATCTTTTGTTTAGGGGGTACCCATCTTTGAGTCTTTTGCTCTTTTCTTTTTCCTACCTAAATTACACTTAAGGAGGGTCAACAGTGTTATCATCTTTAAAAACTAACCATTCCCTTTAAGGTCCTTTCCACGCCTGGAGAGTTTACTTGAGGAATTTACTTTTTGGGACTCCATTCATGATTATGTCTCACCCTTGCATATATAAACAAGGGTTTTCAAATATATTAATTATTTTGTATGCATTGTGTCATTATTGGAATATAGAATACTTCTCTCTTGTGTGGAAGGTTTACTATTGTCATAAAGTGTTCCTACACCAGTGCGTCCTTTTGATAACTTCAACATTTTTCAATCTACGGTTGTGTTTTAGGGCGTGTTTTTTTAGTATACAAGCATTTTTAGGTCACATTTTCAGTCTACAGTTGCATGTTAGGACATAAAACGTGCCAATAACTGTGCCCTAGCTTAGTTTCAAGTTAGCTTGTGAATTACACAATTTTAATTACTTGGCAGATTTTTAAACCTCCAGTTTAAGTAAAAAATAATTGTGTAGTTCACTGAATGTCTAAGGGAGTAATGAAAGACATGTTCAACAAGTAAAGAACTAGTCCTCATCATAGTCAGTTGTATCAAACATCAACCTGAAAAGGGCTAAGATTATCGTGTCATGCCCCGCATGAGGTTAGGGCTTAATAAATAACAAATCACAGCATTAAATAATGAAACTCAGAAACAATGAAATAAAATATTTATGTAATACTAATTAAATAAGCCTCTTAAGTATTTAGGGCCAACCACTTTGGGGAGGCCGACCATAATTCAGGGACATATTTATTATTTAGAGAGCAATCATCAAACGAACAGTGGTTCCTTCATTAAGAGCGGCAATTAAGTTGTGATCTCTATTCAAAAAGGGCCAGCCATAATATGAAAGGTGGTGATCCTCTTTAAGGGTTGCGTCCCTTCCGAAGAATAGGCATAAAGAGAAGGGAGATAAGTGCAAAATGAAGTCAGGTTAGAAACTGATTTTAACAGAAAAAAATAATTAGGTTATAGCAGAAATCTGATCTACTTACATCTGCCTGGGATTAGTAAATTCCATTGTGAAAATAAGGTAGGAGTGCAGAGGATAAGGAATCATCAAGTCTAATTCTGGATGTCTATTACAGAAGGAACACCATACGAATTAGAGCAGGCTAATTACAAGCAGAGATAAAGGTATCATTACAGCAGATGTAAATACATTATTGAGCAGATTGAAAGGTAAAATATGTAGACTTGAAGGATATCCAAGGAGGATCCATGAATCCAATCAAGTAATCAGCATTGAAATAGCAGAATAATAAGGCATTCGATCAAGGCAGAAACTTATAATTACTAAACTAGACTGCAGACTTATTACTGACTCAGGCCATTGGTATGATGCATAGTGCATTCTGATCTGGCTGCTTTATTATCTTGTCTTCCATTTGAAAGGAAGTAGAAACATTTGCAGATAATCTTTTGTTTCTAATACATTTATATGCACAAGTAATGATGATGACAATTCCTTTAAACTTTCATCCAATATACAGTTCCGTTACGGAGGGATGTAAGGCATATGAGGAATGCAAGTAGCATAAGGGTCCATTCTGTTAATGTTTTATACCAGGAATAAAGATAAACAGCCAAAGATCAAAATTATGAACAATAATACACAGCATTTATCCTGGGAAAACCCTCCAACTTGAGGGGAAAAAACCCAGCTGCACAAAAATGATGCTTTATTGATAAAATAGAAGTCTCAGTACACTGCTCCAAACTGAACCAGCAATACATCTACTACACACAGAAACAGCAATACAATACGCGACTATCTATCAACCATCGTAAAAGACAGATATATAACTTCAGATTGACATGGCACAAGAAGTAACTGTCGAATTCAAGAAGATGACTCTTCATAGTCCAAAAGACCGTTCATCTAGACATGAAGGACTCTTCGAATTTCTTGAATTGTTCAATTATAAACCAAAGACTCTTCAGCTTCCCAAACGTGTGCCACTTCAATTCTCCAACCAAGAGTCTCCTCAATTTTCCAAATTTAGTAGGGATAGAAACTCCCAACGCTATATCATCAACACTCCCTCTTAGCTAGGGAGTTATCTTTTCAGATATTCATGTCATGGAATCTGTCAACGTGATACTCACAATGGCTACACCCATTTGTGAAGAAACCAAAAAAAAAGTTTATCACAGATTCACTCAACGTGATATCATCATGGAGTCACTCAGCATGATGTTCACCATGGCTACTCCTATGTGTGAAATAAACACAAGCTCACATCACGGAGTCACTCAACGTGATGTTGTCATGGAGTCTCTCAACATGACATCCACTATAGCTACTCCCGTGAGTGGAAAGAGCAACAAGGGCTTTCACCTCAAATTTCTCCGTCTTAGAGAAAAATGCATTACAAGGGCTTTCACCTCAAATTTCTCCATCTCAAAGAAAAATGCATTACAAGGGCTTTCACCTCAAATTTCTTCGTCTCTGAGAAAAATGCATTACAAGGGCTTTCACCTCAAATTTCTCTGCCTCAGAGAAAAATGCATTATGGCAAGTAAAAAAAAGCAATTAATGTTGAAAATCCCTCTCGGCAAGGGCAGCATTCTCACAGCTTTGATTATCACAACAATTGGCTTCAATGTATGACCAAACAAGGAGCTTTCGAAGCTACACTACTTCAAGAGTTTGTTGATCCTCTGCAAAGGACTTGGCATTCTCCCTCTGCCACTCAAGCTCCCTCTAAATCTCATTTCCTCCTACTTAATTGTCTCCTCCACATCTGAGGCCTCCGTTGTCGAATATCAATACCTTTGTTCACACTGTCACTGGTATCTTGTGACATTTTCTCCAAGAGCGGGGTTTTGATTCCAATCCTTCCTTGAAAGTCAAAACTTCATCGTTCTCTTCCCGAAAGCCAAATTTCCCAATCAGATACTCAAGTGCAATGTATCCATACACAAAACAAAACACAATTAGTCAACCGTGCAAATAATTTGAAACGATGAAGTACAATGATTGGAGGAACAGAAGTAACACATGCCATTAGCAAACAAGAGCATAAATTGGATATCAAGCATCCTCCACTCACAAGAAACATACCTTAATTACAGGCAGCCAAGGGAACGTTGTATAAAAATGATTTGCACATACCTACAGGAAGATGAAACACCCCTTATTGCCACCTCTAATCCCTTGATTACAATCAGCATCACATACCTACCCACAACAGATATCAAATCTGATTTTCCAACTTTCGTAGAGGATTGATCAATTTGGTTACCGCTTTCAAAGATTTGATTTGCAATACACAACTCCGAAAAACAAAGCTTTTTCCACTTTCCAGCAATGATATATTCATTCAACCATACAGAGGAAGGTAAATGCACTCATCAAGGATGCAAGTCTGAACAGTAGAAAACATGATGTACAACAATGTCACAAACCACATAATTTATGATCCATGCCAACTTCACAGTTGCATTCAAATCCTTTTCTTCTTAGAACATGATCGCCCAGCCTCAATATACAACAGGAAGTCTTCATCAGATATCATCGCCAATGACAGGCATCATTCATACTCTCGCTGAAGTGAAACCCTTATTTGTTGTTATCCAACCTGGCTCTGATACCATGTTAATGTTTTATACCAGGAATAAAGATAAACAGTAAAAGATAAAATAATGAACAATAATACACAGCATTTATCTTGGGAAAACCCTCCAACTTGAGGAGAAAAAAACCCAGCCGCGCAAAAATGATGCTATATTGATAAAATAATAGAAGTCTCAATACAATGTTCCAGACTGAACCAGCAATACATCTACTACACACAGAAACAACAATACAATGTGTGACTATCTATCAACCATCGTAAAAGACAAAGAGATATATAACTTCAGATTGAGATGGCACAAGAAGTAACTGTCGAATTCAAGAAGATTACTCTTCATAGTCCAAAAGATCGTTACAACACATGAAGGGCTCTTCGAATTTCTTGAATTATTCAATTATAAACCGAAGACTCTTCAGCTTCCCAAACGCGTGCCTCTTCAATTCTCCAACCACGAATCTCTTCAATTTTCCAAATTTAGTAGGGAAAGAAACTCTCAACGCTATATCATCAACACATTAGAGTAGTGGTAACCCCGAGTGGGGTTGGGAGGCCAAATGGCAGGTATCATTCCAAGCTCCTGGGTTTGTTGGACGGGCTCGAGGCACCTTATATGATCTCCCATGGTGCTTCATAATGTGGATATGTTATTGGGAAAAGCCTTAAGAAAATCCCATGTGCACATTATTGTGGAATACATATAAGGGATGCAAGTACCACCTAAGTTCCAATCAAGAAGTGGTAATCCTGAGTGACGTTGGGAGCCCGAATGGCAAGTGTCATTCCATGCTTCTGGGCTTGATGAAAAGGAATAAGCTTGAGGCGCCTTATATGATTTTCCAAGGAACTCCATCAACAAAATAGTTATATCATATGGTTGAGTTAATGTCCTAATCCTAATAGGAAAAGTCTATACTTTGATTAAGATAATGTTTCTAGTAGGAAAGATATATTTTATGGATTATGCATCAATGATGACCTAACATAATTGTAGGGTTTCAGCCAAGATCTATCTTATTCCACAATTGGTAAATGGTATCACTAACCCTATCCATTTCTTGTTTTAATTGGAATTGTAATTTTAGGGCAAAAACTAGGGCATTGGAAAAGGGGACATTACATACTGCAACATCAATGGGCAAGACACGTACATATTGCCATGATTGTACCTCTTTATTCTATCATATACACAAAAAGACATAGAAAAAAACTTATACAAGAATGGATATTCCCAAAATCTTGTAGACATCAATAACTATATCCTAACTATGTTAAAAAAATGTGAACAGTTTATGTGAAGCACATTGACTTAGGTGTTATCATATGTCAGTCCAGCCATCAATCTACATACCAAGGGAAGTGGAAATATGACCTCGACCATCAGTTACACATGCATGTGTGTGTGCAGATATATAGATATAAGCATTATGGCATCAAGATTTCCAAAGTTCAGCCAAAGCTTGGCCCAAGGCCCAACTACTCGTATTTGGTTTATTGTTCAAATAGCGTATTATATATATGCATATGTATGTATGTATGTATGTGTAATGTCCCCTTTCTGAAATAGGATTTAATAATAAATAACAATAAAAAAAATTAAATATATATATATATATATATAATCACCAGTCGATTATGTTTAATGAAAGGTCAAGAAGCATGCCATGGAGATTTGTGTCTCCCTCAAATGTAAAGACGTAAGAAGGAATACCAAATAATTTAGGGGATCAGCAAGTTTAGGAATTTGGATAATAAAATACAAAAAAAAGTAAAGAGAATAATACAAGATTAAGTTATATCTAACACCAACAGCAGTGATCCATTTGTGAGGGGATGTATCCCTTGAGAATGGTATGATTTTAGTGAAAGGATGTGACTTCCCCCCACTGAAAATGAAGATATAAAAAAGGCAAAGCACTTCATTGGGAAGGAAGGAGGGATATGAACATACATTGGGAAAGCAGGAAATTAGAAAGAAAAGCAGAAATCAAATAGATAAGTCTATGTGTGGAGATTGACAGCTAGGGAATCAGATCTGATTAAATTAAAGCAGAAATAGCAGAACTACAAATGAAATAAGAAAATAAGAGATTCTGGGATCTGATTTGGATAAAAATGATAGTCTGATCTGCAAGGTAAGATAATTCTGATCTGCAAGAAGGGAACATGGGAATTAAGGAAGGATTAATGGAAGAAGATAGGAATGAGAAGGAAATGAGGATGTGACTCTTCCAAAAGGTAATAATTATGAAGGGTTGTGACTCTCTCGAAGAGCAGAAATTATGAAGGATTGTGACTCTTTCAAAGGGTGGTAATTGTAAAAGATTGTGACTATTGCAAAACGGCAGGCATGATGAAGAGGTGAAACTCTCTTTTACATTGGAAGATATAAAGGCAAGAAGGTTTCATTTGAGGAGACTCAAGGGACATCAATTGGGAAATAAATTTATCACTCTCAAAGGGTATGACATCAATTGGGAAATAAATTTATTACTCTCAAAAGGTAGCAAGGAGGGTGGTGACTCAAGTCTTATGAAGGTGGTAACCCTTTCATCAATTAAGTATTAAAGAAATTATCCCAATCATTCAAGGATCACTTATGAATCATCACTCATGAATCCACAAAAGCAATCATCCTTTATCAAATCAAACAAACAATCAATCAGCAAACCACCCTATCAAATCAGAATACATTTCAATTCACCAATATTTCAAACCAGCACTCAATACATCATCACTCATCAATCATCTAATCAACAATCTCTTAATCATCAATCATCTAATCAGCAAACCCCTCATTATTACACCAATACCTCAAATCATACAATCAAAAAATTCAATCGATCATCCTAGCAATGAATACATTCAGCAGTCCATTACATCAACAAATATAATCATCAAGGATTATCTAAGCAATCAGCACGAAGTGCACACAAAAAGATTTTAAGATTGATTTATAGAGATTGCTCAGCATTTAAATCCAAGAGATTATCATAAGATCGGCAGACTAATATTTTATCAGATTGGCCATCTTCAGCATCTTTCCTTCTTACAAGTAATTGTGGTATAAATATATACATGTGCATATGAATAAAAGATGATGCTTAAATGAATGCTCATAGTAGAATATAGGATGTACTCGACTGTCTGCAACCCATCTTGTAGGAAGGGTCTGAGGTGTACAAGGAGGGTAAAGAGGGTCATATAAGGAGGCCAAGAGAGCACTTACATCATGTAAAGAGGCCAAAAGAGCACTTACATAATGTAAGGAGGCCAAGAGGGCACTTACATAGAACCGAGAAACCCCCTTACAGCCTCCACCCAATTCCAGCAGGTAGTATGTTTCTTTCGGAGGATGAGACATTGATAGGTAAAGCAGGTACAAGCAAACCACTAAGTAAGCAGAGAGGAGAGCTCTGGCAAATATCCACTCTTTGGCTTAGCGTAGAAATAGCTTCGGCAGACCTATAATGTTTCTTCCTCCAAGCTTTAAAATGCTTGCACAATGTTACTAATAGCATATGATTATGATATAATGTAACCCTAATCATTGAATAGATACATATATATTTTGTATATGTTGTTTATGTTATGATTGCAGGATTCAAATCCTGGAGTGCAATATTTAAAGGAATATTTACTTGGTAAGATGTAACCCTAACCCTAATTTGTTGCAATTGTGATTCTAGGACAAATTAGGAAAGGGGCATTACCGCATGTATGTATGGGGAATAGATATCAATAAGCAATTGAAAGAATTCAGAAATCAATTAAAAGATAAATTCAGAAAATAAAATCAGAGCAGCAATTTAAATATTTCAGAAATTAAGTTATTGCATCAGTTCAGATTAAATCTATTGGACAGCCTTAAATGCTCTTGGACTTGATAGAGGAGGAGAGCCAGCCTTCAAGGTGAACTCAAGGATGGAAGGGCAACCAACCTTCCTTGCTCTCAGAAAGTCACAAGCGCCCAGTCTTGGGAATTGCCAGTTTGCAAGGATTTCCATGAAATTCATTATATGATTTTCTATGTCAAATATGTTGTGATGTGCTGATTCAAATATTAATGATGCTAAGATTTATTGATTCAAATATTATGATGTTTTTATCTATCGATTTGAATATTATCATAATTTCTTGTTACCTACCATTACTAATATCAGTTCTTAGTGAATAATATTCTTTGCAAGCCTAAAATCAGGAATATTTTAAAATGGAACATTACATGCAAAAAGACACTATTGAGTGTAAAGGTGCAGCTGAAGTTTTATTTTCATATGGGTACGCTGTATACATTTTGCCTCGAAGTATCATCTTCATAGGTTTTGGTGTCACAAGATGTGACAATACCCGATTGAGGGCAAGAACTACTTTACATCCTCAAGTGGATGTACACATTGAGGTAGTAAATAAAACATGGGTTCAATTGCTCAAAAGCTACAATATGAAGCATCCCTAAATTTTGCCTCAAAGTATCAAGTTCATAGGTTTTGGTGTCACTATATGGGAGAATACCTGATTGAGGGCAAGAACTACTTTCCATCCTCAAGTGGATGTACACACTGAGGTAGTATGGGTTCAATTGCTCAAAAGCCACAATATGAAGCATCCTAAGGCATGGATTCAAAGTTGTGTGTATGTCCAACATTCCTGCAACTAGGCCTTACATCTTCCACAAATAGTTCACAATTTTGAAACATGTTACTGTTACTGACCTCGAAGCCCACTTGATATTGTTGCGAGACAATGACAAAGAAAACAAAGGAATGAATTATAGGTTGAAAAGGTGGAGAAATTCATAGAGCATATCTCAAAATTGCATCTTCAAGTGCAAGAGAATTTAAAAGTGAATGAAGAGAGGTACATATGTAAACATGTGTCATGCCCCACCAATCTAAAAAGCAATCACAGCCCTTTTATACCAAACTCAAGCAGAGGATATAATGCCAGCAATTAGGGGGGCAACCTAGGATAAAGAATACAGTTATTAGCAAAACCGGGGCCAACAAAGATAATAAACATCTTTAATTCAAAAGGACCGACAAGAATTATAGTAATAAGAGGGACGGCTTAGAATTAAACACAGTTAACCTTTTGGCAGGCGATCTACTTTAAGCCAAGCAGTGCTAGGGTTGAGAAGAGGTGTGTCCCTTGTAAAGGGTTGGATGTTAATAGGGTTGTGACTATCCACTCCACCATGAGGGATATAAAAAGAGATCGATCCATTTGTAAAGGGTGTGATGGAATGAATTAAGTCTCACTTAAGATTTAGTGCAAAAAAAGCAGATAAGGAGATCAGCATAAAATAAATAAGTACATAAAGTAAAGAAATTTAAAAGATTAATAAAATATATCTATTATTCCAGCTTTAAATTAGAGTAATAAAGTATTGCATGTAGGCATATAATATATTATTAGAGATGTATATTGTGATTTATGAATGAATAATGTAGGATGATTCCAGTAAACTAATTATAGTCTCCTTGAAATAGCCTATTTGGAATCCACATGGAACAAATAGCAAATAGAAAGGTGTATTCTACCTTTCGAGTCACAAGAAGTGAAAGAGTTGTCCTACCCTGCAGCAAGCACGCCACCACAAGTTGGAGGCCCGTGCACTGGGAGGCAAATGAGTGCTCCTGAGCCAGTTGAGGAAGCCAATCCTCATGTGTCTTATCAAGCACGCCACCCCAAGATATAGTACTCGTGGGTGGGGAGGCTAATGAGTTCTCCTGAGCTTGACCAAGGAGGGTGTGATATCTCCAAGGTGGCTTGAGGGATGGATTCGTCTTATGATCCTACCATATGTCGCGGACCAAGGAGCAAATGAGTGCCCTTGGGCTTGGGAAATTCCCCAAGCACTCCAACCTGCAAAGGATATTGTAGGACAGGGCAAATGAGTGCCCTCGAGCTTGAGGTTACCCCTCAAGTATGTCGATCCACAATGGATGGACTAAGCCCTACCCATACTCTCACAGTACAAGGGAATTTGTGGTTTGCATACATTCCCCACAAATTCCAAATATGACTATTAAAGGAAAATCTCTTAGTAGCGAATTGATTTAACTAAATATATAAAGATGAAAATTTAATGTCAAGACTAACAATATTGTATAGAGTGAAGTTGAAATTGAATTATGTTCTTGAGACATGAATTGAAATTTCTAGTACAAATCAATAGGAATGTTTTTTGACTTGATTTGCCACCATACATGAAAATCTAGTCAGTGGTTAAACCTTAACATAGAAAACCTTTAGTTGTTTAAACCCTCTATGTTGGATGAGGAGGAACAATTGGTGTTGCCTTCTATTGAATACCTGTAACGTCCCCTTTTTTGGGCACATTATTTCGTGCCTTATAGTTAGCCTTTCATCATGGTCCGATGGGCTAACCGAGGCTTTGCTGGTAATTAGAGGGATATTTGGCCTAGGTGTTTTCAGTTTCAAGCCAATCGGATCAGTTTCCACAGCGTTTCCAGGGTGCTTACTATTTATAGTAAGTAGGAAGAACTCAGTGTACCAGGCATTTCAATAGTGGACTCGGAGCGTCTCGCCGAGAGCTTTCCGGCAAGCTATCACACCTCTCCATCCAAGTTCGTTTGGTCCTCCATTTTAATGCCAGAAGATTCCTCACTTTATTTTATTATGTCACTTTATAACCAACGGTTATATTTATATAAAAAGTGACTTTAGGTGAGAATATGAAAAGACAGAGAGGGGAAACCGAAGAGTCACAGTCATTGCTTTAAAAGAATGATTGAAGACTCATTTGAGATATGCTTAGTTTTTTATATAATATTTATCTCTTGGAGATATCAGGAAGCTTTCATCTTTCGAATACAGCCGTGAGGACGGAAACCCTTTTGGCTTAGAGGAGGATTGGACGTAACCCCAGTTCGTCTCCGGTGCGGATTCACAACAGAGTTCGCCATTGTATTCACAGGTTCTTCTTATCATTTGATAAGATTGTTAAATATTGTAGTTCAGATTTTGGATTGCGAAAATCCCATTATTATTGTATTGTTGTTATATTACGCAATAATATTTGCTGAGGGTTTTATTGGGATATTTGCTGGTTTATTGTTATCGAATCAATGGTTTATTCAATTATTGCATGCGTTTAAAAGTTTAAATCTGTTTGAGAAATATTTGTGAAATCGAGGGAAAGACCCGGTTCGGGTCGTTACAGTGGTATCAGAGCTGGTTTTCCTGCCAGCCTGTGGAGTTATTCAGAAACAAGTTTACAGAAGGGTTTTCTACCAGCCTATGAGAGTTTTATGAGTGACAGAGAATTGCAGAACATTGCCAGGAAGTTTATATTTAAGTCTGAAATCAAGCATAAGCGTATTTCCTCAAGCAAATGTTATCGGTGGGAATATCCTGAATATTGTTGTGCGTTATATTTACTAAGTCTATTTCATATATTGGGTCGTGGGTTCCGATGATGAAAGACTTGAAAAGATTGCCGCTATATTAAAGTCATTTTTTGTATTGGCCAATATATTTTGGTGGAATTAATAAGTCCACGAGAGCAATAGTGAAGATCCCTAATATCATCAAATCACAAGTATTATAAGAGAAAACATTCTCAGTGGGTCCCGATTCTTTATATCGTTCTTCGGACTATAGAAATTCCCGTATTAATTATCTGGTCAGAGCAAATGAAATTTTCTATATTCCGCCAAATGTTATATTTGATAAGTTGGGGAATAATAAATCGACAATGCTGGGTTTTGCCGTGAGTTTGCAGATTAAAAATATATATATATAAAGAAATATCTAAGTCTGAGGAAATATATGATTGGATGATTAAATATTGAGCCTAAAGAATTATTTATGGCGGATGGCGTAAATTAGTATTGTTGCCGAGAAAGTATCGAGTTGGAATTATTTTAACTTTAGTCTGTTGGGCCTGGTTTCGATATTATAATTGAAATTTAATATTTCATTTTGACATTGCCGGCTTCATATTATTTTTGCGCACCTCATGAAAGATATTTCAAAAGTTTAGCTCTCCCAAAGTCTCTTTGATTTAATATGGTCTTCCCATTGGCCCATTAATATGGAGAAAATTTCATGGAATCTGATTACACTTCTGCACCAAATATTGAAGGCTCTCGCAGTGAAGCGGAATTCACAGAAAAATGAGTAAAGAATTTTAAACTGTCTTTTCACTCTATCCTGAAGCCAACACATGAAAGAATTGTTCTTGAGCAGAGTTGTCAATGAGAGCTTCCTAATAATGGCGTTATTTGATTAAGAGGAGTTCTTATTGTCGTGAAAGTATTTACTGCGTGGTAGCTGCAAGTGAGTACATACAATAGAGAAGAGGAAAATATCAGTGGTTCATGAACCGTCAGGTGCCTCTATGTTTAACAGTGCAATGTAACTACAAATAGAAGCAATAATTTCTGAGCCGATAGGTTTTTTGTGCTTAATTGCGGGAGTGATAACAGTTGGGACTCCATTGTTTAGTACCAAGTCGGGCAGGTGCTTATCACACGATATTGGAGGTGACTGTGTATGTGTAATACCGCGGGCTGAGAGGTGACAAGGGAGTGTTGGGAGAACAGTCGCGGAAGAGGTATAAGGGAAAGCTGTCACGGCAGTTCACAATAACCGCCGACCTCATACTACTGGCTAGGCATTGATGGCCTATTGGAGATTGCAGGGAGTGTTTGATGGGAGATGAATCCCCCAGTATGAACCAGGTTGGGCGACGGTTGTAGAAGATTGGAGGACTGGGTGCGGGCGAAGCAGCCACCATCCGTTTTGTACAGTCAAGGTTCAGTGTTGCACTTCGAGAATTACGGTTCCCTACAACAATCAGCATTCTCTCCCGATTCTTCCAAATCACGAGCTTCAATAGATGTAACAGGTGCACGAATTTATTTGGAGTCATCTTGATTATTACTTGAGAGATTACTATTTGTAATTAATTTTAGTGCTTGCATTTACATAGACTGTGATTTGTCGAAATTATACACTTCTAGTGTTTTAGCTTATTGGCTGCAATTGCGTTTTCTTTTCCTATGAGTAAATGAGTGAATGAAGAAAGAAGTTATATTGGCTTGTCTTGAAAACTTGAAACACATCATTCTTCGTAACCTAGAATCAAGTGCAGTCCATATTCACATTTAGCAAGCACAGATCATTACAAAGGGAAGTTAACTCTTTATATCTTGCAAGGGTAAGAAGGTTCCGTTTTTCCATAATTCAGAATTTTTGCAAATCCCTTTTACAAACAGCCACTTATAACCATTTTATAGGGAAAGATGCGTGGTTTGGAAAAAGTCCTGAAGGATCTTGCTAAGGTACAGCAACAGTTAGCCCATATTTCACAGCCTGATGAAAGGACAGAAATACTCGGCATGTATGAGGAGTATAACACACTTCCTCCACAGGTTCAGAGAGATTTAACCTTCTCTAGTTTCATGGACTTTCATCCAAAGCTACAACACAAGACCTTAATGGCAAGGAAGCAGTGGCAAGATTTGGCTCGGGATCTACTTGCACAAGACAGGTGCAGAAATTTATATGAAGAGTTTCCAGCTATCATTACTCAACCTACAAGTGAACAAAAAAAGAAGTTAGTTATTGAAGAAAAGCCTTATGGGGTTGACATTGAAGCAGGAGATTGCAAAACAAATATTGAACCCATGCATGGAGAGGCTAAAGAAGAGGTAGCAAATATACAGGTTATAGAATATGAGGAATCATGTGATTTCTATAGCAGCGCATCACGTATGCATGAACAATCAGAGAATGCGTCTCAAAACGATAACGATAAGGAGCATGCCTTGCAACGACAGCTGAAGGTCAATAACGATGCAATTACTGCAGCTCTTGTTCACCATGATAGCACTCACCAGATCATTGAGGATCTTTACAGGAAAGCTCAGAGAGAGATAGGACAAAGTGGTATAAGGATCGGATCTTATGTTGCAGATTTACAGGAGGTCAAAACAGCATTTGAGGTTTCAAAATCAGAATATCTATGCTTACTGTCGGATCGCGACTACCTGTTACAAGTTGCAGAAAATTATGCTGAGCAGTTGAGGAAAAAGGATGATGAGGCTAATGAGCTCAACAGAGAGCTTAATATTGCTCAAGAAACCTTGGAGCACACACATCTTGCTCTTAAGGAAGCAAGAAATCATATTGTTGTCACTAGTCAGTACAAGGAACAAGACGACAGGGAAAGGTCTGAATTCTTTCAGGAGGTGATTCAGGAACTCGATAGCATACAGCAGACCTATGACTTGGATAGCTGCCCCAAAAGATCTTTGGATCATCCAGAGTTTCCTTATGAATTAGATAACTTTCAGGCGATCAGCAATTTCTTGTTCGAGATGGATGTTGATTTGATATTTGATAATCCTTTCTTTGAGCTAGATGAGGAAGGTATTTTCTATCCCCATGACGAAGATGAGGTCGATTACAGAATTTGGGACCCAAGGTCAGTTATTAGAGGTGAATCTTGGTCACCAGGTCGGAGTAGCGGGATGAGCTCAGTTGCTGAGCAGTGTGGGTTTTACACCAGCAGTCCAGGATGGGCAGTTATGTCTTGTGGTATGATGGGTGGTATGTCGTTCCTTGCACTACCTTGCGTTGATGGTGAGATGTCTCGTGTTAGCGAGCATCCTATCGATCTTTCATCTTTCCAGACAGCCACGACTCCTCTACATTATCATACTGACTCATCCAGTGCTTATGGTAATTCTGTCGCCACATATTTTAGGCATGATGATGATGTTCGGGTAGAGCTTATTCAGTACGGGGTTATCGAGCTTGGTATGATGATTATGCTTGTTGGGGTGAATTTTTCACACCATGGTGTACACTGTATGGCTCCGAGTATTGAGACAATTATGGAATCCTTATGCCGATTCAGGAATTCCAATAGAGTTGGTTAATGCATCGCATGTTGGCCACATTATATGGGATGCATCTGATTTTCTATTCAGCCCACCTACAAAGAACTTTCTTTCCCGATTATTGCAGAGGTGTGGGGTGAGTGATTGGTTTGGTATGCTTCCTTGCTTGCAGATGGAAGCCTTGTCTGACAATTTGTGTATCTTGCCTCTTCAGTACAGTTTCCAGTTCGGGCGACAGATTAGAGGGGCAGTGTTATGGCAGTTGGACATTTCTAGTGATTCACTCAGTAGGGGCATCGGGCCTCGGAATTTTTCAGCCAGCTAGGGAGATGGATGGCCCTTTTGCTTATGGGATCCAGGAGGGACGTACTTGCGGTTGGTATTTATTCAGGGAGTCGATTGGTGTGAGGTTTAGTTTCTCCCTGCATATGACCGTAGAGGTGCCAGTGATCTCAGTTGGCGTGAGGTTCTCAGTTGAGTTGAGGACTTTTTCACAAATGATGGCGACACAGGGCAGTTTGGTATGACTAATCCTGCAGTGATTTGGGATCTTGACATTAGACTGGTTGTTGTTTTGTTGTTGTGTGAATGGCTTCACAGGTCAGGGCATAATATTTATTTCAGTTTCACACGTTAGGTTGGTGGAGCAGTTTCCCTAAGGTTGGTTTGGGATCCAGGTATTATGATCGCAGCATGCAAATACTGATTGCTTGAGGGCAAGCAATCTCCGGGAAGGGATGATTTGTAATGTCCCCTTTTTTGGGCACATTATTTCGTGCCTTATAGTTAGCCTTTCATCATGGTCTAGTGGGCTAACCGAGGCTTGGCTGGTAATCAAAGGGCTATTTGGCCTAGGTGTTTTCAGTTTCAGGCCAATCGGATAAGTTTCCAAAGGGTTTCCAGGGTGCTTACTATTTATAGTAAGTAGAAAGAACTCAGTGTACCAAGCATTTCAGTAGTGGACTCGGAGCGTCTCACCGAGAGCTTTCTGGCAAGCTATCACACGTCTCCATCTGAGTTTGTTTGGTTTTTATGCCAGAAGATTCCTCACTTTATTTTATTATGTCACTTTAGAACCAACGGTTATATTTATTTAAAAAGTGACTTTAAGTGAGAATATGAAAAGACAGAGAGGGGAAACTGAAGAGTCACAGCCATTGATTTAAAAGAAGGATTGAAGGCTCATTTGAGATATGCTTAGTTTTTGATATGATATTTATCTCTTGGAGACATCAGGAACCTTTCAGCTTTCGAATACAGCGGTGAGGACGAAAACCCTTTTGGCTTAGAGGAGGATTGGACGTAGCCCCAGTTCGTCTCCGGTGCGGATTCACAGCAGAGTTTGCCATTGTATTCACAGGTTCTTCTTATCATTTGATATTATTGTTGAATATTGTAGTTCAGATTTTGGATTGCGGAAATCCCATTATTATTGTATTGTTGTTATATTACGCAACAATATTTGCTGAGGGTTTTATTGGGATATTTGCTGGTTTATTGTTATCGAATCAATGGTTTATTGCATGCGTTTAAAAGTTTAAATCTGTTTGAGAAATATTTGTGAAATCGAGGGAAAGACCCGGTTCGGATATATTTGTGAAATCGAGGGAAAGACCCAATTGTGAAATATTTGTTGAATTATAGGTTGAAAAGGTGGAGAAATTCATAGAGCATATCTCAAAATTGCATCTTCAAGTGCAAGAGAATTTAAAAGTGAATGAAGAGAGGTACATATGTAAACATGTGTCATACCCCACCAATCTAAAAAGCAATCACAGCACTTTTATACCAAACTCAGGCAAAGGATATAATGCCAGCAATTAGGGGGGCAACCTAGGATAAAGAATACAGTTATTAGCAAAACCGGGGCCAACAAGGATAATAAACATCTTTAATTCAAAAGGACCGACAAGAATTATAGTAATAAGAGGGACGGCTTAGAATTAAACACAGTTAACCTTTTGGCAGGTGATCTACTTTAAGCCAAGCAGTGCTAGGGTTGAGAAGAGGTGTGTCCCTTGTAAAGGGTTGGATGTTAATAGGGTTGTGACTATCCACTCCATCGTGAGGGATATAAAAAGAGATCGATCCATTTGTAAAGGGTGTGATGGAATGAATTAAGTCTCACTTAAGATTTAGTGCAAAAAAAGCAGATAAGGAGATCAGCATAAAATAAATAAGTACATCAAGTAAAGAAATTTAAAAGATTAATAAAATATATCTATTATTCCAGCTTTAAATTAGAGTAATAAATTATTGCATGTAGGTATATAATATATTATTAGAGATGTATATTGTGATTTATGAATGAATAATGTAGGATGATTCCAGTAAACTAATTATAGTCTCCTTGAAATAGCCTATTTGGAATCCACATGGAACAAATAGCAAATAGAAAGGTGTATTCTACCTTCCGAGTCACAAGTAGTGAAAGAGTTGTCCTACCCTGCAGCAAGCACGCCACCACAAGTTGGAGGCCCGTGCGCCGGGAGGCAAATGAGTGCTCTTGAGCCAGTTGAGGAAGCCAATCCTCGTGTGTCTTATCAAGCACGCCACCCCAAGATATAGTACTCGTGGGTGGGGAGGCTAATGAGTTCTCCTGAGCTTGCCCAAGGAGGGTGTGATATCTCCAAGGTGGCTTGAGGGATGGATTTGTCTTATGATCCTACCATATGTCGCGGACCAAGGAGCAAATGAGTGCCCTTGGGCTTGGGGAATTCCCCAAGCACTCCAACCTGCAAAGGATATTGTAGGACAGGGCAAATGAGTGCCCTTGAGCTTGAGGTTACCCCTCAAGTATGTCGATCCACAATGGATGGACTAAGCCCTACCCATACTCTCACAATACAAGGGAATTTGTGGTTTTGCATACATTCCCCACAAATTCCAAATATGACTATCAAAAGAAAATCTCTTAGTAGCGAATTGATTTAACTAAATATATAAAGATGAAAATTTAATGTCATGACTAACAATATTGTATAGAGTGAAGTTGAAATTGAATTATGTTCTTGAGACATGAATTGAAATTGCTAGTACAGATCAATAGGAATGTTTTTTGACTTGATTTGCCACCATACATGAAAATCTAGTCAGTGGTTGAACCTTAACATAGAAAACCTTTAGTTGTTTAAACCCTCTATGTTGGATGAGGAGGAACAATTGGTGTTGCCTTCTATTGAATACCTTACTTGAAGTCTTTTCAATGACCTAGAATATGTTGTTTTCCCAAAGGAAAGGCAAAAATGTAGGGGTTGTAACAAACATGGTTGGTTGGTTGGTTGGTTTGGAAAGGCAACTTCCAACCAAGACAAAATGATACCATAAAGAGGATGTTAGGAATAAATTCCCACATCTCATGCGTCAACTTTTTGTGTAGCAAAAGGCCCCCAAATTGGAGAGATATGATCCAAAAACAGATCCTTGTTACAATCAAACAATCTGATGTTTCTCCACTTAATCAAATAAAGGCTAGTTTTTGGAGTTCCCTCACAAGAAAGTTCAATGTCCATCAATTTCTGGAGCATAACGAACTTGTATGAAGGTTTGTTGAAAACTTGAGATGATCTGGTGCAAAATTGCTACTTGTCACAAACAGTGAACTTATTAAATGCTCAGGCAAGCTTGTTAAATTCCACAGCAAAGTTTTCTATATCGCAGCAATATCAAAAACATATCACCCCGTGCTTGGAAGTTATGGATTTCACTTTTCACCCCCCTGCCTCATATTTTCCCTTGTGTGTGGTCTTGGAAAGTAGCTCTCCTTGGTGCTTCTAGAATCCTTGATGTTGTTTCTCACACCTGGAGACATGTGATTGTTAATTTTATTTGGAAAATGCACCGCCTTGCTGTTTTCTCTAACTCTGTCCTCCCCCTTCAGATTGAGTTCCAAAAGCTCTGTGCCAATCTCTCTCCTCATATTGCTAATCTGCCAACAGAATGATACAGTGGAAAAGACATGACCTTTTTGTGCAACTACAAGATATTATTGAAAGACAACGAGACTCCAATGTCTAATTAGACATTTTTAGAAGTCAATTTCAGACAGACTGCTGAGCTGATCATTGGTAAGGTTTGCTTTAACTTTTATGATTTATCCATACTGGACGAAATATCTTCTTGGATGGGACGTGAGTGCCTACCTTTCTGCTCTGGGCATTTCCTCAGATGGTGTTATCACTAGAGGCAATTTTTCCATGAAGCTGGTCTCCTGGACTCCATTTTCTTCCAGTCATCTAGAAGTTAACCTTTTGCCTCCCTGGTATGGGTGGGATGTTATACTGCTGCTGAAGACTTTTTTTGGCTAATCTATGTTAACCAATTTTGAATGTCAGCCAAAGGTAAGCACTCATTGTTTTCTCTTGAAGCAAAGGATTTGCAAGCTAGTCACCATTGAGCAGAGTTATTGGAGATGCATCATAGCTTAGGCTGTACGAATTCATGCACATGGTAATATTGAGACCTTACTACATTGAAAACTGACTGGTGGATAGTGGATATGAGATCTTTTTCCCCTCTTCCTGGATTTTTCCTTTGCTTAGGGTTTCTCCAGCTCAAAATCATTGCTATAGTCTAATTAGCATTCAGTTTCTTGCTGCCGATTTATGTTTCTATTCTTTTTATTGTAATGCATTAATGCAAAGACAAGTATTTAAATGGAAATACAACTGATAACACTAAAAATGTTGTCCAAGGGTTGTGTTTGAGAAGCCAGACATAAAGAACCCTTTGTTAACGAGCTATTAGAAGTATCTCACTCGATATACGGATCACAGGAATGAAAAAATACTCTTTACATTGATTTCTGCGCCCTCACTAACCTACCCCTTTCCCTCCCTGTCCGACCCCCCTCCACCACACCGCACAATCATAGTCAGATATCATTTTGACAAACGCTCTTGCTTGTACTGACAATCATTCCAAATTCAAAGATTAATTTACGGTCCAAATTAAGGTTTAAACAGTACTATATTTTGGTGCCAAAGACAGTTTTTACAAATAGTTTGTATTGCAAAGCCGTTGCGTGCAGCACTTCCAGGTGTATTTTCAGGCAGCAAGTAAATTCAGTTAATTTAATAATTACTAATTAGTAAGATAATTTTTGGTTGGCTCTTCACTATGCATACTATTTTAATTCTGACGTCATCATTTCAGGAAATTTTTTCATGAGAAGTCATTTCTTTCAAAAATACGGGAGAAATGTAGCCACGTTGTGATCTTAAGACAAAAAGGGTACATCTTCGGTGTAGCCCACGTTCATAGAGCTTAATGATATGATTCAAGATAGCCCGCACCACATCGAAGGCGCCCAATAACTTCACTCAGAATTTACCAAAGGAAAAAGTACAGACAATTGATTTGTAGTTAAATACAATTGCTGATTCCAGCTACATCCTATGTTAATTATAGTGCACGCTAAAGAAAGGTTTTCAAACAATAGCAAACCTTGCAGCCCGCGCCTTCCGCTTCTCATCCTCGGACATTTGAAACGAAACACCAAAGCGCTCTGCTCTCTTCTGTTTCTTTTCCAAATCAGAACCAAGCTCCACACCGGGCTGCACCAAAGGTAAATCTTTAACCGTAGAAGAGACATTAAGCTGCGCCTCCTCTTCTCCAGGCTGGACCACATTATCCTGTGCTGCAACAGGTTCGACTTCCTGACCCTCTTCATGCGATTCCTCGGATTCGACCCCGGGCTTGTTAGAAGAATCGTCTGGGGGTTCACTTAGGGTTTCTAATTTGCTTACGGTTTTAATGGAGGGTTTCGATCCTGCGACCTCCAGAGAGCCCTGCATTTCTTGGACTGTTAGTTTTTTCCAATGAGTGGCTCCCTTGACCGAACCTTCTGACGTTGCCATTGGCATAACCCACAGCTCAGAATGGCAAAGCCTTGAAGAATGAAGCAAGAAAATACCCCGTCTACAAGTAGCATATAAAATCCCTGAAACCCTAACCAAAGCTCGAGTTTATCTGCTCAAATGCCTCCTGCTGTAGTCGAAGGCGCTATTATGATTAGGAAGTTTGTTAAAACACATAGACGAGCAAATTAAAAAGAAAATAAAAGATGGAACCGACAGTATTTTATCATAAAATAAAACGGCAAAGATTACTAGACACTTCAGATATTTTTACCTATTACGTGCTGAGATCGTCCGTATATTCTGTGACGCAGGTGCTCACGAATGATTGTACGCCATCATTGGCATTTGGAATAATGGAATGATAGTCTCTGCGACTCATCCCCATTTCCCATGAGCTCTCCAACTTAACCAAGAATATATCAATCTCAGTCTTATCTACACTAGGGAAAGAAAGGGACCAATAGTAGTAAAACGGGGTTTAATAATCGTTCACTTTTCATTATGTTGACTCTTCAAAAACAGTAACTTATAAGTCAATACATACATCTAATTAATTCAAAAATTAATTATTTGACTTATAATATATGTTAAATCATGAATAAGTAGTTGATAAAAACTAGCAATCGAACCTTGGTGTGCAACAGGGACGCCGAAGAGGTGTGGAAGGTCAATTAGAAAAAAATTTCGTATTTTTCTGCATATATTTATATGGTACATGAGGTCAATTGATATGCAATTTATTGAATGATTTTGTTTGGGCAAGAAAGGTTTAAATGGATAAGTGATAGCTTCAAATAAACTTTACATCTCTTTACAAGGAACCAAATATGGATAAATAGAACTATTGAATTAGTTAGATAATTTGAAAGAGCAAGAAATATATATAAGGGATAAATATAGAGAGAGACGTGAAGATGGAAACACAAATAGAAATGGAGATGGAGAAGGATAAAAAGTGATAGATAATAGAAACAAACCTAAATTACATAGTATTTAATTTGAGGCGAGTTGTAGCTATAACAAATAACTCATAAAAGATGGACCTTACACCTATCTAGACCCACCCAAAATAGTTGGTGTACAATTAATGGTAGCAAGTCAGAACAACATTATTGAAAATAAACATTTTTCAACTAAGAAATATGACAAAAAAATGAAACAAATAATATAATTGTTTATAATGTAAAATCATCAATAAAATCTTTTAAAAATAAATACATAATAAACTTGTCACAAATTCTAGTAAAAAAACTTACTAAATTAGTTGATGTTTCAAGAGCGTGGATTTGTTCCCCTTCTGCGAATTCTTCTAAGTTTGAAAAACTTGTCCTAAGACAATTTGAAGAATTGGAAGTGGTGGTGGAAGGCGGAATATCTCCATTAGTGACGACCAACATAATTATAGACTCTACTTGAGGTAAGTTCATTGCATTTCATTCCTACCAAGGATTGCATGGAGGATGGAGAGTTGCACCCTCCTTCAATAGTGCATCAGGGGACTCTTAACCCTGAGCATTGAGGATAGCATAGCGAGATGAGGATGTACAAGAATTTTGAAGGGGAGAAGAAGAATGAGAAAATGGGAAATCAACCATAGAAGGGAGCACTTGATTGCCTAGAGAACACAACAATTTTCCATTCATTAAGGAGTAGCGTTTGCAGTGCAAAGTGCAAAATTTCTTCTTTTGTCTATGCACGCAATCAACTTGCCAACATATAGCTCTGACATGTGAAGAGATGTCTAGATGAGCCCACAAATATGGACGTAACAAGGAAGCTAACTCAAGGTGGAGAGGTAAAATTCTGGCATTCAAGAAGTTGATAGATCTCTTAGTAGATTTGATTACTGACCTAAGGAGAGAAAGTCCTTTGAAGAAAATGTGCTTAGTTCTAACGCTTCAGAGCTGAGAGGTGAACCAGACATTTGAGTAGGTAATGGATAGGATGGCATTTGGAATGAAGTGCAACCATCATTGTAGTTGTAATATCAACTTTAGAGAGATCTCATGATTGATACTCATTAATTGATGTTGGGTAGCGGTGTCTCCCTTGTAGGTGTTTGGGATATCCTTTATGATACTTGTTCAATTCTCTCTCTCTCTCTCTCTCTCTCTCTCTCTCTCCCCCCCCCAATATATATGTATTTTCGCATCTCTTAGACGTAAACCATACATAATGGGGATAATTAGTTCACAAAACTACCATCTCAATGCTCCAAAAGAGGTGGAGCTACAAAAAGTAGCGTCTGTGTGGGTCCGGCTCCCAGGGCTTCCTCTGGAATTCTGGGACAAAAAAGTGCTATGGTGGATTGGGAACTCATTTGGTTGCTATGTGACTGCAAATTTTGTTACTATGCAAAAAATGAGGTTGGTGTTTGCAAGATTATGTGTTAATGTCACTATGAATAAACCCCTCCCTAACTTTGTGATGCTTAAGTCCAAATGGGGAAGCTGGAACCAGGCCATTGTCTATGAAAATGACACTATCCATTGCCAGAAATGCAGTAAAAATGGTCATTTGGTGACAGACTGTAAGGGCACCCCTAGGTCTGATGAACAAATTCCCTAGTGTATCCCAGCACTATCTCAGATCGAGACTGGTGGTGTGGGGGACCAGGCTGAGGGCATGGAGCTAACTGTAACTGGCCAAGGCCCCTTGGAAGGGGACACCCCTCTTGCTATAGGGGATGTTGCAAACCTTAACAGTAAGGAGCAAAAGCAAAATGAAGATGATAAGGGTAGAGAGGCCGAGGCAGAAATGACTCTAGAAGAAGGTTAGTTGGTGGAAGTCCTAGGTGACATCTCTAACTCTCACAGGACAAGCCCAAGTGGGGAGGAAAAAAGAAAGGTAGTGGGGAGATGAGTAAGGCACAGTGGTCTGCAAGCAAGATGACCGAAGATGGAGCTGGCGAAGAGTGTTGTTTAAATGGTGGGGGGGGACAATGTTTTCCTCTCCCCTATCTCAAATGAGGTTTTAAACACATTGGTAAAGATGAGGTTGAGCCCCTCATCGCCTTCAAATTGTGTCCTTGATTGGTCAGAACCTAAAAGGAAAACCAGAGGAGGTAAGAAGACGGAGGAAGGCACGGACAATAAAAAGAAGGCGGATGTGGGGAATGAGACCAAAGTCGGTCGCCTGACAACAAGAGCGGTAAGAGCCAAAGAGGCAGCAAGGGCAATTGCCAGTGGACGATAATTGACCCTAGAAGACTCCCAAAAGAGTAAAAGATGAAGTTCCTTTCTTGGAACATCAAGGGCATGAATAGACCCTAGAAATAGTATGCTTTGAAGAAGTATATCTCAGATTTCAGGTTTGAGGTGGTTCTAATCCAGGAAGTTAAGATGAAGTATCAAAACTTTGCTCAGCTCGTGGACAACATTTGGTCGAGTCCTGCCTTTCTTTATAGTGAAGTAGATGGGGCCTCAGGTGGTGTGGTTACGCTTTGGAACCCGTGTAAGTTACCTGGCAATGTTGTGGCTTTTTCTCACAACTTCCTTGCTGTGTTATTTACTTGGAATAATACCTCTTGGGTCATGTATAACATTTATGCCCCTAATATCAGAAGTGAACAAGGTTGGATATGGGGAGAAATTTCTAACCTCATTGTTGCTGACCATTCTCATCCTTCCATGTGTGTGGGTGATTTTAATTCCCCCTTTATCCCTCTGAGAATTTGGGGGTACCCAATATTTTTTGGAGAGTATACAGGATTTGGCGGACTTTATGGGGAATAATGACTTGGTGGATATTGATTTGCAGGGGTCGGGCTTTACCTGGTCCAACAACAGAAAGGGCAGACAACTTATTCAGGTGAGGTTAGATAGATGGATGTTATCGGGGGGTTGGGATATCGCTCCCCTAATATGTCTTTCTCACCTTGCGAGGACTTTCTCTGATCATTCCCCCCTGATCCTTAACTGGGTGAACTGGAAGGGAGGTGGGCCACATCCCTTCCGCTATGAGATTATGTGGCATTCCCACCCTAAATTTGAGGAATGTATTAAAAGATGGTGGAGCACTAATTTTTGGGGGATGGCCATGTTTAGAATATTTGAAAAATTACAATTAATAAAGCGGGAAGCTCAAAGGTGGAGTAAGACCAAGTTCGAGGACATCTTCTAGTGCAAAAAAGAAATTGAGGATAAGCTCAAGCACTTTCAGGAGAATATGGCCTTTGGTGTCTCT
The DNA here is from genome assembly GCA_018584345.1 of Thuja plicata. Lineage (NCBI taxonomy): Eukaryota > Viridiplantae > Streptophyta > Pinopsida > Cupressales > Cupressaceae > Thuja > Thuja plicata. The sequence continues at coordinate 678,136 of MU226199.1, forward strand.
TCTTGGGAGGACTAGTGCGAGGAAGGTTGGCGAAGGAAATGGAAAGATAACCTCAAGAGAGAGGAAATTTACTAGAAGAAATGGTCTCGTATCCAATGGCTCAAAGAAGGTGACCAGAATTTGACCTTCTTCCACAGGTCGACCTCCATTCATAAAAGAAGGAACACCATTAAATCTTTAATGGTTGAAGGAAATCAAAAGCTCTCAGAGGATGATGACATGGGTAAGTACGTAGTGGGATTCTTTCAAGATACTTTCAGATGCTCGGATCGAAGGGGGTCGGATCTTGCCATGAATAATCTTCTAGGGACTATTCTTACTATTATTAATGCAGAGGATAATGGAGTTCTTTTGTCTCAAGTCTCGGAGGAAGAGGTCAAATGTGCGGTCTTCTCCATGGGAGCTTATAAATCACCAGGGCTAGATGGCTTCCCCCCTGCGTTCTTCCAACATTTTTGGGAGGTTATCAAATATGATCTTGTTCACGTTGCCCGTGATTTTGTTAGAACTGGTAACATTCTGAAGAAAATCAACAAAACCTATATTGTTCTGGTGCCCAAAGTCCAGGATCCAGTGTATGGGTGACTTCCAACCCATAATCCTTTGTAATACTTTTTATAAAATCCTCTCCAAAATTGTTACCAACATAATCAAGCCTCTGTTGGGCAAAATCATTAACCCCAATTAGAAGGGGTTTGTGCCGGGAAGACAAATCTTAGATGCGATTATTACCTCCCTTGAGATCATTCATTCCATGGACAGAGGCAAGAATGTTGGTATGGCGTTAAAATTGGATATATCTAAGGCATATGACAAAGTCTTCTGGGACTTCTTGTATGAGGTGCTTAGGAAATTTGGATTTCATGATAGATTTATCAAAATCATAAAGGTAGCAGTGGAATCGGTTGACTTTGTTGTTTTGGTCAACGACACACCTTGGGGGTCCTTCAAGCCTAAGAGGGGTCTTCGTCAGGGAGACCCCCTATCTATTCTTATTGGTTGCGGAGGTGCTTGCTCGGAACCTTCTAAGGCTAGAGGGAAATGGGTCTATTGTTGGATTCAAGCCAGCCTCTACTCTGCCTACGGAGGTTATCCAATAGTTTGTTGATGACACGTTCCTTTTTGGAAAATCTTGTATTAGGGAAGCCAAGGAATGGAAAACTCTCCTTAACTCCTATGTGATGGCTTATGGTCAAGTGATCAATTATAACAAAAGTAAATTATATTTCTTCAATACTAAACAGAGAACCCAGCTGAAGATTATGGATTGCCTTGGTTGTATGGGTGTTGAGCTTCCTGACTACTTACCTTGGTCTCCCGCTCATGGTGAAGGAGGTTTCAGACCAATTTTGGAACTCCATTCTTGAGAAAATACATAAAAAATTGGTTGGTTGGAAAGGGAAGGTCCTGAGCAATGCGGGGAAACTTCAATTGCTTTCCACGGCCCTGCAGGGTATTCTTGTTTACTTCCTTTCTCTATTCAAAATCAATGATAGAATGGTGGAGAAATTGGAGAAAATCTAGAGAAGCTTTCTATGGATAGGGATGGAGGAAAAGGCTAGAATGAGTCTGGGAATCAGGAAAATTAAAGACTTAAACAAGGCTCTAATCTCCAAAGTGGATTGGCAGTTGTTCAGAGGATCTACTGGTTGGAGTAGAATTATGAAGGCCAAGTAATTCAATGAGGGTCAGTTCCCCTATGGTCATAATTATTCGTTTGGCTCCAAAATTTGGAATTTTCTTGTTAAAAGTAAAGGTATTCTCTTCAAAGGTTTGAAATGGCTAGTTGGAGACGGTGCTCATATTAACTTCTAGGAGGACTGGTGGGTGGGGGATAAACCCCTTGTTCTAGAGAAGTACAATATTATTAGGGAAAGATTGATCCAGCATTTTAGGGGCAAAGTTAAAGACTACGTCACTCAAGACAGGAAATGGTTGGTGTTGGCTGATGCATTCCCTGCTCAGGCTACGGTCCCCCCATACATACTTAAGATTTAGAAGCTTATGGAAAGTATTAGGATCCCTATATCTCGGGTTGAGGATAAGGCTATTTTGTGTCACAAAAAGTTGTGGGAAATCTCAGTGAAATTTGTGTACTTAACTAACTTAAAAACTGTGGCTGATGAAAAGAATTGGGGTAAGGTTTGGATTCCTCAACTGATCCCTAAAATTAACTTTTTCTAGTGGACTGTTGTAATGTCCCCTTATTTGCAGTAGTGCATTTTATGCCTGATTAGCCTATCTAGTCATCCGGATTGTCTAATGGCCATTTTACAGAGGATGCCAGTCAGTCACATGGTTACATGGGCATTTATTTAATGTTTGAGCTCAGTCTCTACAATTGGATTACTTTATTTCATAAGTAATATTATAAAGTCACTTTAATGTTATAACTTTAAGTATTTTATTTTATAAAGTGACTTAAGTGACTAAAAGACAAAGCACTTTAAGTGACTAGATGACAAAATTGTGTTTTTCCCACATTGTTTAGTTTGGTGTAATGGCTCTCATTTTGAGGTTATAAAGGAAGGAGATCTTCCTTGGGAAAAGCACCATAAGAATTTATAAAAGTAAAGACTTTATATCTGGTTGCTTGAATGTGACTGATTTCTTAAGGATGTAGCCCCTTAAGAGTTTTATGGAAATTGGACGTAGCCCCAATATTTCATCCTTGGTGAAATCATCCAGGTTTCACAAGTGAATTTAATTGCAAAAGTAGAAGAACAGGTTTTTGGATAAGCAAGAAGTTTACTTTCAGCATTGAAGGGATTGGTATTCAGACTTGGTAAATACTTTAGTTCATGCATTTCTTATGTGGAGTTCAGCAGATGTTTAATTTCAGAAAATACATTGGGAACTAGAACTGGTGTGTGATTAAGAGAACTATGTTGAAGCATGCAGTGTCGTTCTCACTGGAAATGGCTTTGATAACTATTTAAAATAGTTCAGCACTATGATTACATTACACCTGAGAATCCTCTCATTGGCATCCTTGTGCGGGTTGTGGAGGATAGTAATAGACTGCAGCAATCACCGCGGCCATTGGAAGGAGAGTCTGGACGGGGAGTAGCGCAGCCCATATTGCTAACGCGGGACCATCCATTGCAGTGCATGTTACCAATTTTCAGTACCAAGGCCACTGGCAGAATTCTACCTGCGAAGGTAATTTTCCGCAAAGGCTGGCGGGATTCCAGAAATCGTCTTTCCCATGGCGGAATTCTACCTGCGAAAGTAATTTTCCACAAAGGCAAAAGGAGAAGGTTTTTCACATTGAGCGGATTTCGCACCTCTCAGGTGATTTTATGAAAAGAGGAATTTTGCCTTGTGCGGATTTCACACCTCTCGGGTAATTTTCCGAAAAGGCAGAAAAGAGGAAGGAGCGCTATGTGGTGGACCCCACAATGGGTTTACGAAGCACTTTTTCATTTTTCTAGAACCAAAAGAGACTCAAGGCGGAGAATTGAATTTCTGATTCTCCATGGCGGGTTTCTACCTGCAAAGGTAATTTTCCGCAAAGCAGAAAAGAAGAATTTTGTGCTTGTGCGGGTTTCGCACTTAGCTGGTGATTTTTCGCAAAGAGGGAATTTGCTCGGCAGAGATACGTCCGGAGCCTTCTCCAAAAGCGGAGTTCATACCCTATTTCTATTTTTTCGCAAGTCCACGGAAAATGGAAGAATAAAAGGAAATCAGCTCGCGAGTATGCGACGAGCAAAGAACATAGGACATCGCTCAGTCGCCAGTCAATAAAGGTAATCAAGAAACAGCTCGCGAGTTGGCGACTAAGGAAAGAGCATACATCGTCGCATGCTCGTAGTCAGGGGTAAGGTAAGATTTTGAGGCTCGCGAGTTGGCAACCAGTCAGAAAATGGATGTCATCGCCCACTCGCGCACGAGATGGAAACAGAGTAAAAGGTGGCGCGAGTGTGCGACCAAACAGAATATGCAATGAAGAAATGGATGTCGCTCAGTCGCTCAAAATCTAAAGGTCAGTTTAAACAACCAGCGACTGTGCGATGAAGGAATAAATGAAAAGGAAGATGCAGAGGCGCTCAGTCGCCAAGACTCAGGCTTTCAAGCATACACAGAAATGATTTTTCAAAGGGAATTTTAATATTTTATTGCAAATCCATGTTTTATTCCTGGAAGTTTTCAGAAACAGGAAAATATCAGATTGTTCTTAGACGCTGAAAATCAGATATTTTTACAGATGGAAAGATCATATTTTAAAAAAAGGATTAGAGGTTGCAGTTGTTAAAGTGTGCAGAAAAGTTATTGCAATTCAGAGACTTTTGTGACTCTTCTAGAGGGATAAGACTACTTCTATGAGGAAGTATTTATGATGATATTTTTGGAGTATGACTTTTGGGTCACCAAGTGGTATTTTTGTAGACTTTTGAAGGGTTAAACAGTGGCTGGACAGGCCAAATCTGATCCAGAAGTTATTGCTTTCGGAATGCAGTTGGCTTTGAAAATGCATAAATACGAGTTGAAGACTTATTGTTAGGGAGTTCTTCTTCCCTTTGGCTTAAGTTTTTGTAACTTGTTCTAAGTTCTTGACAAAAGCAGAGAGATTTTGTAACCCATTTCAGAGAAATATA
>MU226199.1:691040-710303 GCA_018584345.1 Thuja plicata
ACCTTTGACTGTGAAAGATAGCTTATGCCTTCTCAATTCTTTGGTTTTGTGTATCACATGGTCCCTTGTTCAGAGATTCATATGATCCTTTGCAGGTTGAAAGTAGTACTAAATTAGTTTTCTGATTATGAGCAAACCAACTCCTTTTAGGAACTGATATTTTTAGTCTTCTTACAAATTTCTTATGCAGAGATTGTGTCATTGAGTTGTGTATCCGAGCTTATCTTTATTATTTCTCTTGTGTGTTGGATACCTGTTAGATTTCAAAGATTTAATATTTTGGTGCATCACCTTTAGGAGGTTAGATTTCATTTTTATGTTTCCTTCTATCCCTTTTCCTTTGCACAAAATCTTAGTTTAAGGAAGTATTAGGTGAGGTGCCATCAAGAACCAACTTACTCTGGAGGTCAGATCCCAATATTTGAGCCCGCAATCAGGGGAGCTTTCCCATGTATCACTATATTGTTGAGTTTACTCAACAGGGTGCAGGTTTCAGTGATAACAGTGCAGTCTGCATGAAGTTGGGTATTGTGAAAAATTGTCTAACAATCCGAACTCAGAGTAGAATCCATAAGCCAGCGTGGGAATACTTGACTTGCTGGGCGTGGAAGGGGTGATAGCCACACTATTGTCTTTCGAGTTCAGCGCAGGCTATGGTGTGAAGGCAATGACAAGGTGACAGATTGCAGCTGCTACAACGTGTGTGGATGCTCATTGTTGTTGCGTGCAAGTTAGAAGCTAAGCATCTTGCCTAAGGTGCACATTTATTATTTCCATGAACATTTTATCAGACACATCATAAGCTAGGTTGTATATCTTGTTTTGTAATCTTTTGTGACTACATGTATTATCATTACCATGCAATATCATAAGGAGTGGAATTCTCAATTTAACTACATCATTGTCTTCATTGTCTAAATGAGCTATATTCATAAATGTATTCAATAGTAGAAATTGAATAAACTTATTTGCATACACTAATTTTTAAAATATTGAAGAATCACATCATAGCAAGGCACATTCCTCATTATTCAAACTAGACCAACACCACTCCCAATAATCAGAAACTTCACAGTTAAACTTTGGCAATAACCAGCTGAGATCATTACAGTGGTATCAAAGCTATTGATCTTGCCATCCTAGTGGTATCATCATTTTTAGTTTTCAATTGATTGCAGCAGTAGCCATGCTAGCCAGACATGCATAGTAGGCACAGGGTACCCGAGTTTAGACATAACAGGGTTGAGCAGGAACATACAGATTCTTCTATATAGGTTGACATCGAGACCAGTCATATAGAAGATGAGGAGTTTGTTTTGGAGCAAACTATTCTAGGTGGGAACATGGCTGATGAGGCAGATAGAGAGGCTAGGGAGACAATGAGGCATATATGTGTTGGGTAGGACCATATGGCTGATGTGTTACAACAGCTCATAGGAGTTATCCAGTAGTTGTCAGTTACAACCAGGAGGCCTCCTAGCTAGCATAGTGGTGGTAGTAGTAGAGCAGGATCTCCTAGAGCTACTAGCGCTCCCACGCATGCTACAAACAAACCCCTCATGCCTACATTCATGGAGAATGTTGCAGAGGAAGAGGTGGCACAACCTGATATAACAGACATTCTTCCAGAGAATGTTATGACTATGCACAATGAGTGGGATATGTTACCCGTCCATGTCAAATTTGATTTGACCTTTGTTCAGTGTATGGCACAAAAGAGAGTTTATCAGGGCCCAATAGGATAGAAGACTCAGGGGTATGAACCAGGATTTGAAACATGCCATGAACAAGTTGACTCTTGCTACGTTCGATGGCAGCGGTAGGAATTTTGCTAGAGCTTGGATCCACAAGCTCGATACCTTCTTGACCCTCAAGCCTATGTCAGAGACTGAGGCAATTAAATTTGCCACTATGCATCTAGAGGGGGTCGTGTATGATTGGTGACATCATGGCCTTGTCACCCAGGATCATGGAATGATTGCTTCCTATGAGATCTTCAGCACGAGATTGATCACTCATTTTGACAGGAAAGACATAGAGGTATATTACAGGGAGCTAGCTCAGCTTAAACAGGGTGGATCTTTGGAACACTACATTGATGAGTTTAAGAGGATCTCCATCATGGTTCTAGATATGACAAAAAAAGGAAGGTAATGCTATTCATTGAGGGATTGTATGATAAATATAGAGGGCTGGTTAGAGTTCTCAAACCAGACACCTTGGATGATGCTATTAAGTTAGCTCATAATTTGGATTTACCATCCTCTATTTTACAGCCACCTAAGAAACCCTTCAAGCGGTCTTCTTCATTTCAAAAAGGTAAAATTCAGAATAAGAGTGCACCTCCCAGGCTAGATTTTGAAACTAGAAGTGAGTTGAGGAGGAGGAAGTTATGCTTTACTTGCAGGGAGCCTTGGACCCCAGATCACAGGTGCCTTGGGAAAGGCAAACTTCACTATATTAAGGTAGCTTCTAAGGATGAATATGAGTAGGGTGAGGGCATTGATGAGGAGGAAAATGATGAGGAGACTCAGGTAGAGCCAGCATCAGAAGGGAAGAAGAAGAAATCCCCCCACGAGCAGCCCCCAATTACCTTAGCATCCCTATCAGGGATTCCGACATGTCACCCCTTTCACTTGAAAGGAGTAGTTAGAGGGCAGAGGATTGTATGCCTTTTAAATACAGGTGCTACGCACAACTTTATTAGCATAGGTATGGTCTCCAGGAGAAGGCTACAGGTAGATGACATTCCAGAGTTTGAGGTCAAGGTAGCAGGAGGGGATTTATTGAGTTGTACAAGGAAGATCTCTGGTCTCCCAATACACTTTGGAGATTACCTTCTGGAGGCAGATTTCTATGTTATTGACTTGGATAGTCTAGATGTGATATTGGGTATGCAGTGGCTACAGACCTTAGGCAGTTAAACCATTGATCACACACTGAAACAATTAGAATTTATATAGGGTGATCAGCAGGTGGTTCTTAAGTCCATGTCAGATGGCGGTCCTAGATTAGTATCCACTCATAGGATGGAGGGTATCATGAGACATAGCGACATGGAGTGGACAACCCAGTGCTTCGTATCTACAAAACCCACACTGGATTTAGGGTAGCAGGTTCACCTTGATATTCAGCAGGTGCTTGACAAGCACAAACGGGTTTTCGAGGACATTCCGCCCGACATACCTCTAGACAGGGAATTTGAGCATATCATAGAGATGGAGGAGGGTTCTAAACCCATTATTAATACACCTTATCATCATCTGAGGCACTACAAGGAAGAGATAGAAAAGACGATAAAGGAGCTCTTGGAAATGGGACACATCAGGCCCAGTTGTAGTCCCTTCGCTTCTTCAATGGTATTAGTGAAGAAGAAGGATGGTACTCTTCACATGTCTATTGATTATCGTGCACTAAATAAGAGGACCATTAAGAATAGGTACCCTATTCCCTGGATTGATGAGCTGGTAGATGAGTTATACGGGGCAGTTTACTTCTCGAAGATAGATCTTCGATCAGGGTACCACCAGATTTGTGTCTGTGAAGAGTGTTGATATTGTGGCGACTTGTCTAGTAGTTGCCGGAGGTGAGGGGTGGTAGCCCCGAACCGAAGGCCCAAATTTTTTTGGTGATTTTTCAGGAAAGAGATTTGCTTTTTCAGGAAAAAGAAGACCGGCTTTGTAAAACCCTAAAATGGTTGATTTTAGAGGTTGCCCTAAAATGCATGTTATAAGCATTTGAGATGTATAATGTATTGTAAGGTTGTGTACATTTTTGTTGGACAATAAGAAAGGTTGGATGACTATGTAGGTGGACGTAGCCTAGGTTTTGGGTGAACCACGTTAAATCTCTGAGTTATCTGTGTTTAGTTTCTTTCTTCTATTGTTTCTGCATATAAATATTTATTCTTATATTGTTCCAGTTCTATCAAACCCTAACAAAGAGGATGTACATAAGACAGTGTTCCACTGCCATTACGGACACTATGAGTTTCTAGTGATGCCATTTGGGCTCACTAACGCTCCAGCTACATTCCAGTCTTACATGAATCATATCTTCAAAAAATAGTTGCGCAAGAGTGTATTAGTATTCTTTGATGACATATTGGTCTTCAGCAGGACATGGAACGAGCATTTGAGACACTTGGAGGAGATTCTGAGCATCATGGAGAATTAGTCTCTATTTGCTAAAGAATCCAAGTGTGATTTTGGGTTGACCGAGATCCTCTACCTGGGACATGTGATAGGGGTAGATGGAGTTAAGGTCCATCAGGAGAAAATACAGGCAGTCATGGATTGATCGCCACCACAAAATGTTTTAGAGTTGAGGGGATTCCTTGGTTTATGCTCTTACTACAGGATGTTCATAAAGGGGTTCTCTCAGGAAGTTGCACCCCTCACTGATCTCACTCAGAAAGGAGCTTTCAGGTGGACAGATGATATTGAGATATTCTTCGACAAATTCAAGACTATCATGAGCACATGCCCGGTTCTAGCACTACCGGATTTCTCTCATCCTTTTATTCTTGAATGTGATGCTTTAGGGATTGGGATATGCATAGTACTGATGCAGGATAAGAACCCTATAGCTGATTAGAGTAGGAAACTCAAGGATAATGAGAGGTTGTACTCTATGTATGACAAAGAGATGTTGGCCATCATGCACACCTTAGCTAAATTTAGGCAATATCTAGTGGGTGGCAAGTTTATAGTTAAAATGGAACACAAGAGCTTGTGATACTTCTTGGAACAGAAAGAACTCAATGAGAGACAACAAAAATGGGTTAGTAAGATACATGCATATGACTTTGACATTGAGTATGTCAAGGGAAAGAATAACATTGTAGCTGATGCACTCTCTAGGAGACCTTCAGAGGCAACTTGTTGTGTTCTATCTGAGATTTCTGTAGATTGGAAATCCCACTTACTGGCTGAGTATTCTAAGGATACTCAAACATGTTAGATTTTGGACGGGCAAATTCCAAATGAAAGGTACAAGGTAATTGATGACATCATCCTCTATAAGGAAAGGATCTACCTAGTGCCAGGTTTGAAGCTGAAGGCTACAATTTTGAGAGCTGTGCATGACACTCCTATAGCAGGGCATCTAGGGTTCTTTAAGACTTACAGGTATATTCAGGAGAGGTTCTCATGGAAGGGCCTCAAGGATGATGTCCTCCAGCATGTTAGGGAGTGCCAGACTTGTTAGCAGAACAAGTCAGAGCACACTTATCCAGCGGGTTTGTTACAGCCCCTTCCTATTCCAACTCAGAAATTGGAGGGTATTTTTATGGAATTCATGATTGGGTTGCCGAAAGTGCAAGGTAAGGACAGTATTTTTGTGGTGGTTGACAGACTCACCAAGTTCACTCATTTCTTTTCCATTGCAGCAGATTGGACAACTTCACAAGTAGCATAATTATTCTTTCATGAGGTTTTCAGACTGGATGGTCTCCCTAAGATCATTGTGAGAAACGGGGACAAAAATTTCCTTAGCACCTTCTGGCAAGAACTTTTCAGGTCGGCAGGCACGAAGCTGACTCCTAGTACCAGTTACCACCCACAGACAGATGGGCAGACAGAGATTGTGAATAAATAGGTGGAAGGCTACCTCAAAAACTATGTATCAGGGCAGCAGAGAGCATGGGTCTGTTGGCTATACTTGGTAGGGAGTTTTGTTATAAATCCACTTATCATATGGCCATATGCATGTCACTATTCAAGGCACTCTATGGTAATGAACCACTATCTTTCATAGATTTGGCTTTACAGGACAGCATGGCTCCAATAGCCAGTGACTGGTTATAGGATCACCAGGATATTCTCTGTTCTCTCAGGGAGAATATTCAGAGAGCACAAAATCAGCAGAAGATGTATGTTGATCGTCATGGGGTAGAACAAAATTTTGAGACAGGGGACATGTTTTACCTCCGCCTACAACCTTACTGGCAGAGATCACTGAAGAATAGTGGATCAGAGAAGCTTAGGCCTAGATTTTATGGCCCTTATTGCATCTCGAGGAGAGTTGGCGAGGTGGCCTACTAGTTGGAGCTTCCGATAGATAGCAAGATTCACAATGTCTTCCACGTTTCTTGCCTCAAGAAGGCAATCAGACAGTAGGTAGTAGCTTCGGGTAGTTTACCTCCATTAGATGAGGAGGGTAAACTGGCTTTGGTTCTAGCAGAGGTTATTGAGGTCAGGGAAAGAAAATTGTGGAACAGGGTTGTTTGTGAATATTTGATCCGGTGGAAAGACTTGTCGTATGAGGATTCCACTTGGGAGGGTGAGTCTATCCTGCAACATCCAGCTTTGAGATTGCTTGAGGGAAAGCAATCCCAGGAAGGGAGGACTATAATGTCCCCTTACCTGCAGTAGTGCATTTCATGTATGATTAGCCTATCTAGCCATCCAGATAGTCTAACGACCATTTTACAGAGGATGCCAGTTAGTCACATGGTTACATGGGCATTTATTTAATGTCTGAGCTCAGTCTCTATAGTTGGATTACTTTATTTCATAAGTAATATTGTAAAGTCACTTTAATGTTATAACTTTAAGTTACTTTATTTTATAAAGTGACTTAAGTGACTAAAAGACAAAGTACTTTAAGTGACTAGATGACAAAATTATTTTTATCCCACATTGCTTAATTGTACTTTAAGTTAGAAGCTAAGCATCTAGCCTATAAGGTACACATTTATTATTTCCATGAACATTTTATCACATTATAAGCTGGGTTGTATATCTTGTTTTGTAATCTTTTGTGACTGGATGTATTATCATTACCATGTAATATCATAAGGAGTGGAATTCCCTATTTAACTACATCATTGTCTTCATTGTCAGAATGAGCTATATTCCTAAATGTATTCAACGGTAGAAATTGAATAAACTTATTTACATACACTGATTTTTAAAATATTGAAGAATCACATCATAGCAAGGCACATTCCTCATTATTCAAACTAGATCAACACCACTCCTAATAATCAGAAGCTTCATAGTCAAAGTTTGGCAATAACCAGCTGAGATCATTACAACTATTCTTCATGGAAAAATTCTTACGCTGGACAACCTCTAGAAGTGGGGAATTCAGTTGGTTAACAAATGTGTTTTGTGTAAATGCAATGTGAATTCCATTATTGACCTCCTTATCCGTTGCCCCTATGCGACACTGGTTTGGTCTAAAATGATGAGCAGTGTGTAGCTGGATTGGGTTTTTATGGAGAATATGGACCAGTTTGTTTGTAACTGGGATTACCCCTTGAAGCACCCGCTTATTAAGCTTATTTGGAGATTTTTACCCTCGCATGTTTGTTGGAGCCTATGAAAGGAAAGGAATAATCAAGTTTTCAGAGGGGGAGGAAAAGGATGCCAAAGTAATGGTTAGAATGGTTGTGAATCTGCTGATGGAGAATATTAATACTTGCCGCTGGACTACCCCCCAATTCCCCCCAAGGAGTTAGATTGTAAGCTGGCTAAGGCTTGGAAATTACCTCCCTCCTTCTAGGATTTTGATTGCTCCAAGGTGATTGTGAGGAAAAACACCAGGTGGTCCCCCCTGGACAAAAATTATGTCAAACTCAACTTTAATGGCGTGGCCTCCATTGGTAATGCGACTGGGGGTGGCATTATCAAAGATCACCAACGTCAGATGATTTTGGCCTATGCTCTTAATCTTGGGACATGCTCTAATAATGTGGCAGAAATCTCTGCCCTTTTCTGGGGCCTAAAGGTGGTGGTTTCTTCAGGGATCAAAAAACTAATTATCGAGGGTGACTCAAAAATTGTGATAGAAATGGTCAAAGGTAACTTTAGAGTTGGCTAGAAAATGTACAATCTATAACATGACATCTGGCCGCTTCTCCCTAGGTTTGAGGATTTTAAATTACAACACATTTATAGAGAGGGAAATGATATTGTTGATGCCCTGACAACTTCGGGCATGGGCTTGCAAGGCATTTGATGCTGGAAGAATTTGAATTCCTTAACCAAGCAAACTGTGTTGCTTGTGGAAAAAGAAAGCAAGTTAATTAATGAACGTGGATGAGGCTGATTGGACTTATGTGGTGGCTTGTAGTTTTATGAGGACTAGAACTCAATCAAATTTCAAAATCACTATGGGTAAGGAAATCAATTTCAATATTATTATGAAAAGATGGGCCCTTATTGCTTATTCAGGAAAAAGTATGGGCAATCTTAATTTTTGCGCTGACGTGGGGATTGGCACGAGTCTTGCTAACCCTGATATGACAGTTGAGCTTATTTGGCAATTTAAACCAAGGATATGTATTCATTGCCCTACACATGAGGGATTTGCTTTCATTTCGGCTACCCATGTGATTTGTACCTGCTTGGATAATTTCTACAAGGCATTAAATTTTCTCTGGTATTTTGTCATTCGCTTCGCTGACTATCTCTGCAAGGCTCTTTGTGGTTTTTTCTGGGTTTCGGTGAAGGTTGCTCAGTGTGGTGGTAGAATGGGTGGGATGTCTTTGGAGACTCATGTGGAGGAGCTTTCAGAGCATAGTTTGGATATGGATGGCGATATGGTTCGCTTGGAGACCTCAAAAATTGAGGATGATTTCCTCAAAAACCCTTGCGATGTTACTTACCTAAAGGAGGGAGGTTTCTATCCCTATATGGAAGCCATGGAGGGCAGTGATGAGCTCATCTTGATGCAGCTGGTGAATTCCTGGATGAACCGCAAGGTGACTATCAATGGTATAACATTCAAAATAAATGAGGAGGTCATTGCCCAAGCTAAGGGGCTTTCCACTGATGGGAGAAAGTGGAAGTGGGTCACGAAGAACAGAGATGACACTATTATGAAGAAATTATTCAAAAAGATGGAGGAGCTGATCCACATTCGTGGGGGTTTTAAACATGAGGTGTTGATCGATCCTTGGAACGAGGTATGTCTCATTCTGATGAAGTACATTACTTTGGAGGGCTGGTTTGGCACTTTCTACAATTACCATTTCCCTCTTCTTAATCACTTTCTCTATAATGATGTCATTTCCTTCCCGTTCTTCCTGATGCACTCTCTCGAGTCGTCGGTTTTTTATATTAGAGAGAAAAGAAAGGCAAGACAAAAATTTTGCATTCTCCACTAGGGCTTGATTTTATGCCTTTACAACTTTCACTTAGCATTATGCCTACCCAGAATTATCACCATGCAAGATTTTAATTCTCCCTCTAAGAATGCTCCCCAAGAGTTTATGGGTTCCCAGTCTAACCCCACTTCTTCTTTCAAAACCCCTGTGTACAAAAAGGCAAAGATTAGTAAAGAGGGCCCGATTGGTGATGCTCAAATCAATATTGATTCGGGGGAGGAGGAAGATGATAATGACAGCAGGCGAAGGTACCACAGAATTGCCTCTAATACTAGATACAAACAGAAAGCTGTGAGGAAGCAGTACCTTGAAGAAGATGAGGAGGATGGTGACTCGGAGGATGCGGGGGAAAAGAAAAAGGAAAGTAGTGGAGAGAGTAAGAAAAAGAAAAAAATTAAGAAGGAAAGCAGCCATGACAAAAATACCAAGATTTCCCAGTCTCTGGAGGGTGCCGAGAAGAGCCATGACTCTTCCCAGATTTCTGCTAGCTTCAAATTACCCACCATTGACCTATCCAATAAAAAGCTTTTTGAGGGTAAGAAGTCAGAATCGCTGCTCATAGCTACCTCACCGCCTAGCCACCTGGAGGTGGAGGATGCTAAGTTGAGAGCTGATGGTAACAAGAAGGAGGTCTCGGTGGAAAGCAAGGTGGAGGCTGAGAGAAGGCCTGAAGATGTGAGGGAAATTGCCCAGTTTCATAAGGATGTGAAACGGCTACAGACCTCCTCTTGGATTCTGTCTCCAAGAAGGAGCTACAAGAGATCAAGGGGGAAATCAAGGATTTAGGGGAAAGTTTCAAGAGGATTGCTGGGTTCGCGGTCAAAGTCATGCATTCCACGGCTACTACCCTCCAGCTACTACACATGGAAAAGGAGGCTTCCCCAGGGGAGGATCAGAAGGACGGGAAACTCTTCCAGTTTCTTGTGGAAGACTGGCTCAAGCTGCTACTCACTGGATGGGGCAATAACCCCAAGTATTTTTATGTTCTATTTTGATGCTCAACTTTTTTGGTTGGTTTCATTGGTGTGCCACTCTAGGCCTTTTTGTTTCTATGTATAACTCTATTAACTGTGATACTGTTATTTACTTTTTTGGGTTTGATGCTAACTATGTTGTTACTTACTTTCTCAGACTGGTTGCCAACTTCATGGTGAAGTTGGGGCCTGTTGTTTTTTGTCTTTTTTTTTTTTATTTGCAAAATTGGGATTGGTTGAGGGTCTGCTGACTTTGGTTGTGTGCTGGTAGTCTGCACTTCTCGTGCTGGTTGTGTTTCTTTGGGTCACCCCCCTTGGTTAGGCTATTTTTTTAATCAAAAACATTTCTAATGCAAAAGAAGCTAACATCTACGCTCTACAAATGAATTGACCAAAAAAAATCTACTATTAAATATATATACCTTAAACAGGCCACAACAAGATCCCCTCACATTCACAAAAGTACATGTAGGGAACAACACATGTTTTTAAAAATGCTAGCAGATCAATCTAGACTATTTATGACTGTAGAGTTTTAACACACCTAAACCCAAACTAAATAATAATTAATTAAATATTATTACCAAGTGGATCATCCCTTTAGAGAACAAAAAATAGAGCAAGAAATTCATGCCCTTACATTAAAGCTGCAACTCGCCACTTTTTGTGAAATTCTCCCTCTCTTCCACTCTATCTCTTGAAATTTAATAATAGTAGTGTTCATATTATGCTATTCGGTTTTTTATGAAGGGTACTACTATTATTTGGTTGAATTGTTAATGAAAGTGTGGATTGATAAGTAATTGCCATAATATAAATAACTAAATCATTTCAATGAATTCACATTAAACGTGTTTAATTTATTACTTAGTCATTTAATCGTATGAATATTAAATTTCCACTACAATCATACTTTACATTCTATTTTCTTAAAATATAAAATAAGTATAAAATAATATTACAAGTAATCAAATATTTTTATTATATAAAATTAAATGAAGATGATATTAAATCTTATTTCTAAGAATAAATATAAATACCAATGATAATTTAGTAATAATAGTATCTTTTTAAATAAATCATTTAATATTAATTTTATCTAATTTTTTTTATAAGCTTGCTTTTTAATTAATTAAATCTTTATTTGTAATGTGACATTTTAAATTTTGAACGATGTGAATATTATTATAATTTAATAATTTTTAAACATAAAATTTTAATTTGGATTTCTATTTTTAGACCAATAAAATGTTACTTGTTGATTATTTCATGGATGTCATTACAAATATCCATATTGTCACCATTATTAATCACTATTATTATAAGTGCCCTTAAGACATTAATCGTTAATAAATATATATTTTAGTGAGATCTATTAACTAATTACCTATCACCATAATTAGCATCAATATGAATGATTTGAACTCTAGTTAGGAGTTTAGGATAGTACACGGGAAGGCATATTGCTTAAAACTAATTTCCAATAATTACTACTAATTTTATGAAAACTATTAAAACCGTTCTCTAATAATATTGCTATTACCAAAATCTTTTATTTATATTTTTTTTCAATCTATTATATAAGAAGTATTATTTATATATATTTTATATTCATTATAAATCCTTAATTTATAAATATTCTTTTCTTATTTAAAAATAATCTTAATCCCCTTTTGTTTATAGCTTTATTCCCTTACTTTTATAGATAATATGGAGGGAATCTCTATTTTAAAGAAATGTATTAATAATACTCAATTTCTATTATTTTCTTAAGAGAATAATGTTAGAATATATTCCTCCCAATTTTAACAGTATAAGGAGTTTATAGTTAGAGGAGAGGGTAAGGCATTTTATATTGCCATACCTAAAATTTAGGCATTTCTCCTTTTATTCAAACTTTAATGTCTTAAAAGGGAGAAATGGAATTTACATTCAACAAACTCTCATAAAAATCCACTCTCTTGTTATTTTGAAAAACACAACTCTCTATGGCCTCTACGTGGTGATTTTGGCACTAATAGTCTTGCTACCTGTCAGTATTCTCCCGGTACTTTCAGGTTTCTCTTCTCCATCCTGACATACATAAATTTCTTTACCATTTCAATAGCTTACAACCAAGAAATTTAGGGTTTTTTTATATAGTTTTTGAATCCGTAAAATAGTCTAGCTGAGACAAGTGATTGAAGAAATGGTGTTCTCTGGCTCCCTCCAGCAAAGTGTCCATGGTTAATGGGAGCTCTCTTTCTGGCAGATTTCATTCGTCTTGTGACTCTGATGAATAGTGTTGCCCTCTCTTTCTAGCATATTTCATTTGTCTTGTGACTCTGATGAAGAGTGTTGCCGCAATCTCTAACCATTTTCTTGGAACATTAATGTAATCCAGCGCAGAGGATCAGGAAAAGAAATTGCAACATGGCCCACTTTCCATTGCATCTTGAAGAAGATGATTCTGTTGTGACGTGGAAAACTATGGCAACAGTGAAAAGTGGTGATTAAAAAAATTTGATGCTTTACATGGTCATCCTTGCCTCTAACATATCCCTAACCATTGATCATTCTAATCAGCTCCTCTTTCTCATAGAGTAAACGCCTTCGGTGTAATAAATAAAAAAAATGAACCACTGTGAGTTCTTATGTGATTAACAAACAACTCTAATTGCACAAATAAAGTCACTTAATAATTATTTTAAAATGTATATGTTTACAAAAAACTACTTTATGCAAGTGGTCCCAAAGTACAAATGTAATAGAGTGTTGTTGGTTTGAGGCTGCGGGTGGACGAATCATGGTCTCAGGTTTGACTCTCATATGAATTCGCCCAATGAACTTGACTTGCGGGCGGTTTGGTTCATCCTCTAAGGATTAGTCTCACCTCAGCTCGTCCCTGGTACCCCAGATACGGGATGTTGGGTCACGGGACACCTCAGGGTTAAAAAAAATAGAATTACAACTACATGTGAGCAATTATTGGTCCCTCAATTGACAATTAAAAAAATGAATATCATATGCACTTTCTCCCAAAATTCTTTGCACTTCTGCACGCATTAACTCTATCTACATATAGTACCTGCATTGTCAACAACTAGTGTAAGGCTCCCCAATAAATTAAAAATAAACAATAAAAAAATTATAAGACCAAATCCACAATGATCAGAATTAAATTAGATATGCAAGTACGAAATGACCGGTTGTCTGCAAGCAATCGAAATTCACCTTGCATTGCAGAATTCCTAATTAAGTATGAAATGGTCGATATTTACCACCAATATTCAAATTTGAAATTCAACTACCACAAATGAATGTAATGACCTTGCACATTCGAATGCTTTTATAAAGGGAATTTGTAACTTCATTTTCATTACTACGAATACTATCTATCCCTGCTTTGTTTGAATATTCTCTGCATAGTTCAGTGGTGGAGGAGGAATTTTCTGCTCATTCCTAATCAAAGAGACCTTGTTCAGGTTTGTACACTATTCTGAAATTTTTACATTTGATTTAATAGAGTACAATATTGTAAATTTACTATTTTATATCAAGGTTATGTAATCTTATTGTCAAACATTTATACTGTTTCCAGTGTCTGTAAATATTTGCATCAATTATGTCCTTCAAAAAAGTAGTTTATTGTTGTCTATGAAGTATACTTTTTTATATGTTTACTATTTCATATATGTTGTCGAGTGTTTCATTTTCCTATTAAATGATTAACCATATGCATAAAGGTTTGTATTAAAATGATGAAATCAATTATGTCATTTAGTCTAATTAAAGAAGTTTACTATTTTCTGTGAATATTATTTATTCGTATGGTCTACAAACATAAACTGAGTTTACTATTTGTTATGAAGTATATTTATTTGTAGGGTCAAAATACATAAATTGTAGTCTCGTTCATTTTATAATCTTATATCATTTGCATCTCTCAATTGCATCTTATAATTCATGTCAAGCTTTCAAGCTACCCACATAAATTTAGTTACAATATCAATAAACATTTTTTAATCATACCACAGTTACCTCCAACATCGCATGCTTTCATTTTATCTCATGCATTGGGGTTTATTGTGTCATCATTTTTTCAAATGTTTTCTATTTTATTAAAATGTTTACTATTTGGTATATGTCATGGAGGGTTTCATTTTGTTGTTAAATGATTATTCTTATGCATGAAGGGTTACATTAAAATGGTGTAATTTGCTACTTCATATGTGTACATACATAATCCCTTCATTAAAATGGCGCAATCTGTCACTTCGTATAAGTATATGTATACAAAATTATGTATATGCATACATTATTATATATACATATACATAAATTTGTAAATGTATTCACAAATTTCATTTTGTTGTTAACTGATTATCTTTAGGCATAAAGGGTTACATTAAAATGATGAAATTTGCTTCTTCATACATGCATTTTGCTTTGTTTTGTCATCATTTTTCCAAATGATGTTTAATGATTATATGTATGCATAATTGTGTATATGTATGTATTCATAATTATGTATATGTATGCATAACATTATTGTAAATGTATGCATAACTATAAATGTAGCCATGTATATTGCATACATAAGGAGTATACGCATGTATATTGTATACAGAACTACATAATCCCCAAATGTGTACATAATTATACTAGATAAATGTATGCATAATTATAAATGTAGCCATGTATACTACATACATACATATGTATACGCATGTATATTGTATAAAAAACTACATAAACCCCAAATGTGTTAAAAGCTTTGGTTTTTAGGGTTCTATAATGTTTAGACATGAATAGAGGACAAGGCATGTACATGACCTACAATGGACATAACAGGGGCATGAGGGATTAAGTATCCACCCTTTCCCAATACAAAACTAAAACATGTGAACATGCCCATATGCCTAAACATTTGCAATTAGGTACATTATAATTTTGAAACTGGGTTTTATTATTAATTATATGTATACATGAGTATCTATACATATACATAAATATGTATACATATACATAATCATGTATACATATACATAATTATGTTTAAATGTATACATAATTTTGTATTAAGGGTCACATTAAAATGTTGTGGCCATGTGTGCACAATTACATATATGTTTTATTTAGCTTTGCAACTGTTTTGGCTATACTCTATAACCTTCAGGTAATGTTGTGCTCATCAAGCATGCTTCCTTTCTTGTATGAAAAGTGGTGAAAATTAAACAATGACTGTCTTAATGTCGTCCATTTCATTAAAATGTTCAGTATTTGGTATATGCAGTGTAGGGTTTCATTTTGTTGTTAAATGATTATCTTGATGCAAGTAAACTGAGATTCATGACAGGAAGTAAAGGTAAGGGTAGAGGTAGAGGTAGAGGTAGAAAGAAATTAGAATGAAGGCAGGGTACCGAAGTGAATGAGGTAGGAAGAAGAGGCAAAGGTAGAGGTAGAGGAGTTAGAGTGACTCATGAAGTACACTTCACGAATCTAGTGGATACAATCCCCAACAAAGAAATTTATCTTTTTTTATGAGAGACAAGAAACAAACATTGGATGTGACAATCAGCCTAATGTGAAGGCAGAGCCCGTTGTTGAATGTGTTGAACCTGTTAGTCATTCAAAGCCAAGAGGAAAAGGGTTGAAACATGAAATTAGATAAGAAATTGCCTGTGTAGAAGAGAAGGGGATGTTAATCAGAGCTGCATCAATCAAGTTTGGTATCCCTAGTGCCAATTTGAGGTCGTGGTTGATAGGAGTTACCAAAATGACCTATAGGGGGCCACATACCATTTTATCTAAAGAGGAGGAGCCTGAAATTGTCCAATGGTGCAAGGAAATGGCATAAGTTGGGAATGATCTGTTGATTAGTCAACTACAAACAATTGTTTCTCAAATTTGTGGGGATATGCCCAACCCCTTCAACAAAGGTATGCCAGGTAAATCATGGTAGGTTAGGTTTCATTGCAGACACCCTAATTTGACTATGAGAAGAACTGGAGGAGTGGATAATGACCGAGCAATTATGCCACAACCTTCTGTTGTATCATCATTCTATGACAACTTGGAGAACATCTACAACTTGAACCACAAAGGATCTAGCAAAATTTGGAATTGCAATGAGACTGGTGTTCAAGCTGGTAGGAATTGTGGAATGAGAGTGAATACTAGATTGGGGCAGAGATGTGTACCCCACTTGATATCAAAAAGTAGAGAGTGGATCACAATTTTGGCTTGTGTTAGTGCATCTAGGATGAGTATTCTCGGTTTTTACTTGTTCAAAGCAAAGAGGTACATCATAAATTACATAGAAAATTGTGAGGCGGGTGCATGCATGGCGTGTCAAGAGCATGCATGGATGACAAAGCAATTGTTTCTTAATTGGTTAGAACATTTTGCAGCATCCATCCCTGGAAGGGGTTTCACCGACCAATAGGGCCCTTCTTATCTTTGATGGTCATGATAGTCATGTGGCCTTCAAAACAATTGAAGAAGCGAAGCACTTAGGAATTGACTTGTTAACATTGCCTGCTCATACCAGCCATAGGCTACAACCATCGGATGTCAGTATTTTCTCTCCTTTCAAGAATTAATTCAAACAATAAAGAACTACATGGATGTCAAATAACCCCCACATTGAAATTGGTCAAGAAGAGTTAGAAACTCTTGCAAGTAAGGCATTCAAGCAAGAAATGACACCATGGAATATTATGAATGGATTCCGTAGGAATGGAATTTGGCCACTAAGTAGGTCTACACTAGACAAGGATATGAGGTCAAGTGAGGCATTTGATGTTCAAGAAGAAGTGGAAACCGCTGGAACAAAGGATGGTGTAGTTACATTGGAGACTGTACCAGAACACATTACAACAAAGGCCTTCATGTGTTTGGTGAGGTACACTAAAGAAGTAATTAATATATTTGTGCAAACTTACCCGCCCAATAAAGTCAATGAAAAGGTTTCAGTTCAAGCCATGTAAACCACATTAGCTGAAGGTATCACTGATCCACCGGAGATCAATGAATTATACATCCTTGTTATGCAAGCAACATCCAATGAAGGTATGGAAACTACATCAGTGGGTCTCTATCTTCCAACACAAGTTGTTCAGCCAGAGTGGTTTGCAGAAGAAAACACCAATTTTGGAGTGCAGATAGATTTCAGGACAAAAGAGGTCACCCTTTCCATGTCAACCCCTCTTGAAATTGTTTCTGCATATGTAATTCATTACTTCACCAACACAAAGGATTGGGATGATGAGAATGATATAGATTATGAAGATGAAAATCATACAAGTGATGAAGAAGTTGACTACGTGTCATGCTCCAAACTGGATGGGCATCAAGTCTTAGCATCTATAAGCCAATTCTCAAGACTACTAGTGCAGCGGGTGATTCCTTCATCACAGGGAGGTCAGACAGGAGTGCTTCGCCTCAATAGGTAGTCCCACATTTTGACGTTTGATGACTACATTCAATTGTTCAATGTCCAAGAGGCAAAAAGGAAGAGGAATGAGGAGTTGCAAAGGCGTAAGAAGCAACAAATGATGGAGATGAAGGCAGAACGCGAAGAAAACCAAATACAAAGGGAAGAATTAAGGAGAGAAAAAACTGCAAGAAAACTACAAGAAAATGAGGAGAAGAAGAAAAAAAGAGAGGAGAGGTTGAAGAGACAAGAGGAGGCAAAGATTGAACTAGAACACATGGTAGCTTCAAATAAAGAAAAACAAGTAGAGAAAGACAAACAAAAGAGATTGGTAGAGGATCCAAAACATCTCATTGTAGATAACATGATGACCATCTACTCCCCACTGTATGAAGTTGTCAATGGCTTTCCATTTGGGACTGTCCCTGCCAACATCCAACTAACTTCAGATGTCAAGCAAGAATTTCTTGCTTGTATAACAAGTTGCCTAGAGGCCCTTCCCACCCAACAAACTATTGGTACTAGTGGGATGAAATTTGTTGCCCATGGACTTGTGACCCCTACTACTTTTCAAACTAGTATGGGAAATTGAGTGGGAGTTATGCATTTTGTATTTTGATCGAAGAAGGTTATTTTTTTCATATGTCATGCAAAGCAGATCACACAAGATGGGGTGATACAATTTTATTTTGTTAATTCTACGGATGTAGTTTGATTGAAGATATAACTGATATGATTATAAATGTGTTAATGTCATTGCTGGTATAGTTTACAGATACCATTCACTACAAGAATGTAAATTTTGTACCATATGATATAAGTAAAAAATGATATGTTGTTGTAGTTGCTATAATTCGAACATAATTTGTAGTTTTTATCTATCCTTGTCTATTTGTGAAGGAGAATTTGATAATGCAACTTGTATTATGAATTCAGATTTTTTTCTTGCTCGTATAGCAAGTTGCCTAGAGGCCCTTCCTACCCAACAAACTACTAGTACTAGTGGGACAAACTTTGTTTCCCATGGACTTGTGACCCATAGTAATTTTCAAAATGGTATGGGCAATTGAGTAGGAGTTATGCATTTTGTATTTTGATCAAAGAAGAAGGTTATTTTTTCCATATGTCATGCAAAGCAAATCACACACAATGGGGTGATACAATTTTATTTTGTTAATTCTATGGATGCAGTTTGATTGAAGATATAACTCTGGTATGATTATGAAATGTGTTCATGTTAAACCTGGTATAGTTCATAGATACCATTCACTACAAGAATGTAAATTTTGTGTCATGTGATATAAGTAAAGATTATATGTTGTTGTAGTTGCTATAATTCAAACTTGATTTGTAGTTGTTCTCTATCCTTGTCTATTTGTGAAGGAGACTTGGACAATGCAACTTGTATTATGAATCCAAATTTATTTATGTTTTCAGATGGATAATTGGTGTCATAATTTATTAATATTCCTATAATTGTGCATTGTGTTTCCCACACTGTATTCCTCCTTCATTTGTTTCACACTTCATTAACAACTCAATTAAATTACCCAGATTAGCATATAGTGGTGCAAGGCCCAAAAGAATGATTAAACCACCTTTAAAAATATGTCATTCATTTGGTCCTTCCAACATCATTGTTCCTCTAGGTGGTTGCAATGATTGTTATATTTAGGGATGATTTGTAGTTGTCTACCGTTGTCTGATTCTAATTGATTTCTATTGTTGTCATATATATATATATATATATATATATA
>MU226199.1:710393-722765 GCA_018584345.1 Thuja plicata
TCTCCCTTCCCTTTTGTTTTGATGGCAGAAGTTCTGGGAAGAAGCATTAATCAGCAAGCTAGCTTGAGAAGATGGAGAGGGATATCAATTCATGATAGGCTGGAGGCTATCACTCATTCACAGTTTGCAAATGACACCGTCCTGTTTGGGGAAGCCTCGATCAGAGAGGCAAAGGTCATAAAGTAGGTTCTTTCAAAATATGAATCAGTATCGGGCCAAAGTATGAGCAAAACTAAATCAAGGGTTTACTTCTTGAATACTAGTAAGAGATTGCGATCCTCCATTTCCAACACCTTGGAGTTTGAACAAGGTGCATTTTCGATCACTTACCTGGGGGTTCCACTTTTTGCGGGCAGGATTGATAGTAAGTTATGGGAGGAAGTTTTGAACAAATGCCGTCAAAAAGCCTCCTCATGGAAGAACAGATGGCTATCTCAAGCGGGAAGAATTATTCTGATTAAGTCGGTCTTAACAGCTATCCCTATATATTACCTATCAATTTATCAGATTCCCAACAAAGCTTCCTCTGCCATTGATGGTATGATGAAACAATTCCTTTGGGAAGGATTGAAAGACATTAAAAAATCCCCCCTGATTAATTGGGACGTGCATGCATGCATAAAGCAGAGGGTGGTGCAAGATTCACAAGATGAGTCTTCAAAATTGGGCGATGGGTGCCAAATTGGCATGGCACATGTATTATTCCCCTCATAAGCCCTGGTGCAGAGTTATGGAAGCCAAATACTTAGAATCTGAGAATCTGGACATAATCTTTATAGTGGCCAACTCGCCTACAGGATCTCCCATTCGGAGGTTCATTTGGAATAGCTGCATCTTGCTCACAGAACATCTTTCTTGGATAATTGGCAATGGGAGAAGGGCAAAATTTTGGAGGGACTCATGGAATGGTGAGTTGCCATTGGAAGAGGCCTTCATAGACAAATCTTGGGTGAATCAGACGGAAGCCATAAAAGGCATTTACGTAGCTAATTACGTATGTTCCTTGCCATCCTTGTCCAGTATTTTTAGATGGAGAGACATCGGGGACTGCTCTAATATTAACTTTGCCACCCTTAAAAAATTGTTATCTCATAGAATTGTGGTTAGATCGGAGGAGGAAGACAGTTAGATTTGGAGTGGCTCCAAATTGGGTAAATATTAAGTTAAGCTCGGATATGAATTGTAGAGAGAAAGATCACATAGAAAATATTGGCTGAACACCTTATGTTGGGGAAAATGGCCTCTTCCGAAGGCGGGTGCATTCCTTTGGATTGCACTCCATGGGAGAATTCTGATAGGTAATAGACTCAGAACGATTGGGATCTTAGGCCCAAGTTGGTGTGTATTTTGTAGATAGGCAGAAGAGACAGTTGATTGCTTGCTATACTGGTGTCCATATGCTAAGAGCTGCTGGGATTGGATTCTCAAAAAGCTACAGTGTGTAGTGGTTAGGAATGAATCCTTCAAGGAGTTCATCTTCACTTGGCCTAAGGAATGGAAACATTCTAAGTGGGGTATTCTTTGGATCATCAGCCCATCTTTGATGGTTTGGCACATTTGGAAGGAACAAAACCATAGGATATTTAAAGAGAAGAGTCTGGACAGCCCTGACCTTATAGCTAAAATTCAAGTGGTCATTCAGGAAGTTATTAACAACAAGATTCAGGGGGTCAGCTATAAGTTCCAATCCAAATGGGACTTGGATATGGAATCTAGATGGTCATTCAAATCTTGCAGGGATCATAAGCTACATGATAATAAGGCCAAAAGACAAGATGTTTTTTGGAAACCTCCACAGATGGGATGGCAAAAATTAAATTTTGATGGTGCTAGCAGAGGCAATCCCGCTAAAAGTTGCATAGGAGCTGTAATTAGGGATGATCATGGGAATGTGATTTATGCCATGGCTAAATATATAGGTGTCACCACAAACAATATGGAAGAATTATCGGCTCTGGAGATTAGACTAAGATGGAGCATAGATTATGGAATTAAAAAACTCATTATAGAAGGAGACTCCCAAGTGGTACTTAATGGAGTTACTAAGAACTGCTTCCATAACTGGTGGCTAGCAAGTTGGTGTAAGGAAACTCAGGTGCGGAAACAACTTCCTACACTAATCTCTATAGGAAAGTATTGTGCAAATTCTTTAAAATCCTTACAATTTCATATTCGTTAACTACTTTAACAATGATATTTCAGCCACATACCATGCATACAGAAAATAGAGAATGACACAATGATTTACCCTAGGGAAAACCTTTCGGTAAAAAACCCCAGCACTCCAAAACCTGCACAATGTATTATCTTCAACACAACGGTTACAACACACTTGCAATGCAAGTTCTTTCAGTAGACAATCGACACACACAGACAAATCCAGTAGCACTAGATTATACCAACAATACACTCTTTTTTGTATGTTTTTCTGTAACCCTAAAAATGCTTATATCATGCACTTTCCTTTTTAGGGCAACTTCCAAAGATAGCCGCATTAGGGTTTTGCCATTCTCTGAGAAAATAGGAACCCTAATTTTTTTTTTGGGCCAATGCCCCGAACCCCACGATTGTGGAAGAGTGTAAAGTACTCAACTTTATCAGTTGCCACATGTCTTGCATGTCTTCACCTATCATTGAAATGTCCTAGAAATAGCTCTTACGTGTCATAGGAATCCGTCATAACCGTTTCAACCATGATCTCCTTACACACCATTCAAGATGATGACACATCAAGTGGAGTGACACATCAACATGCCAACTAGACATGTACACTCACACTTAATTACATTATTTGCAAGAAAAAACATTTTACAAAACAAATAATAAGAATAGGAATTATCCAAGGTTGAGACACCTTATTCCTAATAGTTGGCTTCCCAAGATTAAGATGCTCCTTGGCAGATTAGATGATTTTCAGGTGCAACACACATTCCACAAAGGTAACAAGGTGGAAGACTTGTTGGTAAATAAGAGTATAGATGAGATGTCAGATCTCACGATGGGACAAGATGAGATGATGCAACTTGATCTCCTAAATGTCATTTTGACAAATGCAGAATCTCTCTTGAAGGACGACATTGGGTAAGGTGTTCTGCCTTGGTCGGCGTGACAACGATGATAGGATGGCTGTCAGGGGCACAAGCTAGCTAAGGATGGACACAATACATTCCTCGCCGCATAGATCATTCCTTCCTACCCTTAGCAATCTCTCCATTTAGATTTTCTTGCCCTCCTTTATCTCGTGAGGCAGAGTGCTGACAGATGCAGGACATTTTATTTTCCTTTTATGGGCGGTGAGGCCTTCATGGTTTCGCAGTTTTGCAGAGAAGCAATGGCGAACCATATGGGTATTACTTGCCAATGCAGTAAGGTGGCTAATCTGAATGAAAGATCGGAGGAGTAGATAAAGAGGATGTTCAACAAGGCTAATGATCAGGAGTTGGAAACCATAGCGGTCATACTGGGCATCGAGTATTGGGAGAATGGGCACATTCATGATGGAAAACTATTTGAGGATTTGATCCAACCAATAGTGCAGGTCAGCGGCCATCTAATCCTTGTGTTCGGCCTGTTGCGTAGAATGACTACGCCTAAGTATTACATAGAGATTGCGGAAGCAGTGGGAGAACTTCAGCCTTCGGCGGGACACTTGTTGGATATTTTTTGCCTACAAGCGGAGGGAAAGAAAAAGCCGATGAAAAAGGCATGGTCTATTTACAAAGTTGGGATAATTAAAGAATATAGCTTGGAGAAGTTTGAGGCACTCTTGTTGGAGAATGAGAAACTTTTCCCGGAAGGAATAGGAGCGAGACTGATATCTATTGGCAGTGGAATTATGTATCTTTACCACTAAAATGTTGTTCTAAAGGATAGGCGTTGGGGCCACCTTATGTACTGGTTTCTTTCAAGCAATAAAAATGGTATTGTCCCCTAGGAAGAGCTTTTATATATATATATATATATATCTATTGTGTAGATATTTGTAAGTGATATCTAATGTTGTCATACATATTTTTTTCATGTGCAATCCTAAATCAATGATTCACTATAGTCCTCTACACACACACACACACACACATATTGTATGCAATAAAAACTAGTTTGTTAAGGAATATAAAGCAAGCTAAACATTCAACAAAACTAATCAATCACAACATAT
The DNA here is from genome assembly GCA_018584345.1 of Thuja plicata. Taxonomy (NCBI): domain Eukaryota; kingdom Viridiplantae; phylum Streptophyta; class Pinopsida; order Cupressales; family Cupressaceae; genus Thuja; species Thuja plicata. The sequence goes on from MU226199.1 coordinate 714,553, forward strand.
ATGATTAAACTCAAATGAAAGCAAATACCAAAAATCTTAAGAGGATGCAAACCTTGTAAACACTCAAGTAGAAGCCTTCTTTGTTGAATAGATGTTTTCCAAGATGTTTTGGATGTGTGCTCATACAATGCTCAAGCTTCAAAAGGATCGTCAATGGATGAGTGAGAATTTTGGCATTATGATGGTATGATGGTGGTTTTTAGCTCTCAAATGGGCATAATAACTTTGCATAAAAGGTGGATGAAAATGAAGGAAAGGAGCCTTCAATTTATAGGCAAGAGGGGGGTTGAATGGACGGTTGAGATGCAAAGACAAGGAAGGGTCAAGATACATCCAAGAGAGAGCACATGGATTGTGCTTTCTCAAATGCATAGCATTGTGACAAGTGTCACAATGAGAGAGGATTTGAGAGGACATTGGGGGTTGGAGTAGGATTAGGGAATGTGACCATTTTGGAGAGTGTGAAGGGATTTGGAGAAGTGTGAAGAGGATTGGGGGATGTGAAAAAGGAATTAAATATTCCTTTGGAGGGAACAAGGGTGTAAGAGGATGTAAGAGATGTGTAAGAGGTGTAAGAGTCACATGTGACTTGCGTTGGGGAGTGAGAAGTGATGGGACCAGAGAGTTGACTTGGGTTTGCTAATCCATTTGATTAGGATTGTGCAAATGATTAGGAAGTGGTTAGATGTAAGATTAGGATTAATTAGAGGGCAAGTGGGAGATTAGGAGGATGTGATGGGAGGAGAGAGAATGAGTGGATGGATTAATTAGTTAATTGGGGTCAATTAACTAATAAGGAAGGATTAGTATGTGTGAATGGGTTGGGTTGAGTTGGAACCTTGGGTTAGGTGGTTGAGCATGGTTAGTTTAGGGGTTAAATTTAGGAGCCATGTGCTCAAATTTAATTAAATGAAATATTTAATTCACAAGTGGGATAAAGGGGAATTTACGAATTAAGTTAAATAAATAAGTATATTCATTCAACTTAATAGAGGAAGAGAGATTTAATTAATTATTAGACTATGGGTTGTCATTTGACAATTAATTGGAATATAGCTAATTAATTGAATTAATTGAGCTAGGGGATAACATAAATTAATTAATTAAATGTGTAATTATTTAATTAATTAAATGTGTAGAAGAGAGATAAATTTAATTAAGTATGTTAATCAAATTTAGGTGTCTACACATATATACCAACAAAGTAATAATTAAATTGAAATGAAACCTATATAACTTTGTCAACCACAATAGACAAACTGAAAGACCTTTTTGGTGTTGAATTGTGCTGGACAGAGCTATCTTAATGTGAATAACCTTGGCACAACATAATTCAACAACAAAAACTCTTTGACAAATTTCAGAAATATGATAACTCAATCAAATGTATACATAATTTTGTTACAAACATACAAAATAAGAAAAAACATTATAATATACATCTACAAATATAAATACAAACACTATATGTGTGTGTGTGTGTGTGTGTGATTCATCTCACCAAATTAATAATTAAACTGAAATGAAACTTGATTTTTTCAAGTGCACTCTTAAAATAATTGAATTCAACATGCAATTCAATAAAGTAATAAAAAAATAAAGTTAATTCCAAATAGAAAGGAGTGTCTACCAGGTCATTGTCAAAGCAAATCCATAAAGACTTTACCTGTGATGCAAGGTTATTGTGTTGTACTCTTCTTGAATAGGTTCCTCGAAGCCTGCAAGAAAGGTGTGGTGCATAAATATAATCAACATATCAGAAGACTATGTCCCGGGAAAGACTGGAGGTTTTCTTTCCTCTGTTCTTTCCTACCAATGCTCGCACCGAACGAAGGTGTTTTTTTTGCTTCTTATCTATTATTAATAAAATCATTTGGCTTTAGTCTTTTACCGATAAATAAAAAAACATATTAGAAGATCATACATCTAATTGCATTAAACCAATCAATACAAAAATGTTAATTCGTAGATAACTAGATTTCCCCCCAAAAATGGTGTGTTGATAAACATAATTACATTGAATCATCGAATATCCAATAAATTGGTTCACGTCTCATACATCTCTCATACCTGCAAAAAATTGTAACTACTGAGGGTAGTGTAACGTTCTTACAACAAATCATCCTTACAATATTGCATGCACAACAACGACTATCTCATTGAAAATAGACATGATTTTTTAATGAAAATCACCCTACAAATTCCATATTACATATTATAAATGCATCATAATATGGAAAGTGATTGCATTCATTTTTTATAGGTGATTTTTAAATTAGAATATTGGTGAGAAATAATCAGTCATTTCATACTTAATTAGGTAATTTGCATTGCAAGGTGAATTCTTATTGCTTGCAAACAATCTTTCATTTCATACTTGCATACCAAGAGCCATATGATATATATGTATACACATACATATATGCGCGCGCGTGCACACACACACACACACACACACACACACACGCACACACGCACGCGTAAAAACCTACTTGTGTGGAAAAAGCTCAAACATGCAAAAATTTAGTCATAAATAAATCTAATCTAAACATGTTCATAAATCTTACAACTACATAAAGATTTCATACAACCTCAAATAAAGCTTAAACAGGTGCACTCAAATGGCTTGTTTGATTTTCTCTTTTATGGAAATTTGGATGTGCTCTCCCAACACAATATATAATCCCAAATGATGTTTGAAAATGGGTAAGAATGGTAAGATGTAAGCTAATGGAGTGATGAAGAACTCAAGAACATGTATGAGGAACTTGCCTCAAGCTTTCAACAAATTTAAATGAGATTAAAACTAAGAACTATGATGATATACGCGATTGAAATAAGCTAAGATGAATTTTTCCATTATCCTAACATAAAATATCTAGATTCAAACACCAAAAATGCTAAGAACTCAAGAAAACTCTAGAATCAAACTAGCATGATAACAATGCAAAAATAGGAGATGAAAATGCAAGAGGCAAGACTCCTATTTATAGAATTTTGGAGCAAGGATGAGGGCTTGGATGAGGTGGAATCTATGTGGCATCCACATAGGAGCCACATAAGGGACACATAGGCTTGGAAGGGATGGCCATGCAAAAGTCAACTTGGGACAAGATGAGTATTTAAGGCTGAAGGGCCCAAGGTTTCTCACACGTGTGAGCAACCTCAGAGAAAGGAGCGGGGGATAAGAGTGGAAGAAAATTTAAGGAATTTTGGTGGCTTCCTTGGGAGGAGTTTCTCACATATGTGTGAGCAACTTATTAGGGGTTAATGAGGTTAGGAATGGCTTTTTAAGTGTGATTAATGGGGAGATTAGCAATAGAGGTAGGTTTAGAGAGTGAGGTGATTGATGTAGGGTGGGATCTCAATTTAGATTAGGATTTGATTTAAATTAATCATGGCTAAGAGGAATTTTAGGATATTGTGAGGAATAAATAAATTTATCATTTATTTAAATAGGATTTATGGAGGACCATGTAATAAATTAAATTTACTACATTAGAGAGAGAGAGAGGGGTTGTTCAAATTAAATTTAAATACCTTAGGTAATGAACCCAACTTAATTAAATAAATTCAATTAAATGGGTAGAGGACTATAACAAAGATAATTTATTAATTAAAATTAATTATAATGTTGAAAGGATTATTAATTAAAATAAATTTAATTAATATGAACAATTTTACACATCTACATTTTGCCCCTCTTTAATGCGGCGTCACAAGTGGCTTCATGTCAAAGAAAATAAAATAAGATGCCTTAGAAGAAATTGGATACCTAAGAGTCGTGTCAAAGCAATGACGGTGAGCAGTTATGCCCCTTGAGAAAATAATGAAAAAATAAAATTTTGTGGAATTTTGTCAAAAAAAGGGAGAAGAGACGAAGAAGATGCTTCCTTGGGGGGGGGGGGGGNGGGGTAGACCTAGGGTAGATCGGGGACATGATGCCCCAATCGGTACAGGGAACAGTGAATAAAATAGAAGGCTCATAATGCAGATTGTAAGAATGCTAAATGAAAATGCAACTAACTAAATGCAAAGGGGGATTCTAGGGATTATATCGTGTTAATATCAGAGAGCACACCCTAGTTTGATTTGAAAAAGGAGGTATGCATGACATGCTAGAAAGCATGGATGACATGGTTCCTCTGCGCGGATTGGACTCACAGACAGACAAGGTAGATTTAGGAACATAGATGTAGGTCAACAATCATGGTACAACTAATGCAATGACACTCACAAGAAGGCCTAGTACACCCAAGTCTTTTGAGGGTCTTGGTGGAAAAGTACAAAACCCTTCCCCAGTAGGGCATGCGTAACCATAATTATGCAACCAACAAAGATGCACTAAAGTACCCACAAATAGATCATTCCATAAATGACATGTATTCCAATAGATACAATCTAAGATGCACCAAGATATGGAAGATCGAGACAATCATGAATAGGTCCAACTGAAACACAAAGATAAAATCAACAGAAAGGTCTCATGACCAAGCAACCATTTAGTCCAAAGTTCTTTCCATGAATGGAATTGTGTGATGGAGGATTTATGACCAGACGAAGGAAGGATGCATCCTAGTAGGCAAAGATCAATTAAAGTCAAAATGGGGATTCACTGGCAAAAGATGTGAAATGAACAAGGAGCTAGGAGACTTGATTTGGGAGTTGATTTGGTTGAAACTCATGTGGTCAAAGTGTCTAGGATAAGCTCAGTGTGATGGGATAAAGCTTAGTATACTGGGGTGATGGTGCATTGTAATGAGGTGATGCAAAACTGACTAGGATGACATGAAATTGACTGATGGGATGATGTGAACTCGTGGTGGATCTTGAGGTGAGAACAGGAGAAGCCCCGGGGATAGCGCGAAGTGAAATGGGATGATGTAGGATTTCTCATATGGAGATGGGACGATGGGACCGTGGTGGGAATGTAACTGACACTTTCATACATGGGGATCCATATATACAGCCAAAGAACAAATATGTACAAGCTCAAAGGCTAATTTATACAGGCTAGAGGGGATGATATATACAACTTGGTACGTACAAATCTCAGGCATTGAGATAGTAGTGTATGCACCCTAAAATGGTCACCTAGACTTTGGGCCCCATTTATTATTTTATCAATTTTCTGAATCAATGCTTTGAAACATTTTCAATTCAAATCAATTTCATTGATCAAATTGTAATTAATTCAATTATTCAATTATTTTAATATTTCCTAAGGTTTGATCATTTTTATTTAATTAAAAGATTTAATCTCTCTTTTAATTAAATAAAATTTATCTTATTTAATTAAAAGACTTAATCTCCCTTTTAATTAAATTCCTCTTATTTAATTAAATTCAATTCCTCCCATTTAATTAAATAAAATTCTTCTAATTTATTTAATTGAAAGAAAACCCCTCTTTTAATTAAATAAATGAAAATCCCCACTTAAAGCACTTTATTTGTTGAAAAGGAAATAAATTAAATAAAAATGTCTTTTTCATCACATCCTCCTAAGTGGTGGGTTTTTGTCTCTTAATCATAGCCTTTGATTTTTGCCTCTTAATCTCAATCGTTCACTTTCTTTTAAAAGGAGACCTCTCCTTCTCATTTTGATATCTAGAATTTTTAAGTATTGTTATGCTGCAGGTTTGGAGAGCAATTTTGGAGGAGCATTTGAGCACTTTGAATTTGGATATTGCAACTTCTCTTTTCTTGTCTCATTCTTCTTGCATCCATGGCTTTTCATATAGATTAGAATCATGTTTATTTTCATAGATTAATCTTGCATTTGTATTTCCTTTCATAGATTAAATATGCATTGTTATCATTTAGATTAATTTCCTTTTATGCATTTGTTATCATATAGAATAGATCTCATTTTCATGCATTGAATCTCTCATTTCATGGTATACTTGCATGGGCACTAAGTAGGTCAATCTGAGGGCCTCTATTTCATATCTTTACACTCCATGACTAGAGAGCTATGGATCGATATTTGAGGCCTCATTCTTGAGCAACCTTGGATGGAATGATTCATAGAAGTGTGACAACATTTATGCACACATTTTTTGCGCCCACTGTGGGGCGCCAAAAATGTGTGCAAAAATGTTGACACACTTCTATAAATCATTCCATCCAAGGTTGTTCAAGAACGAGGCCTCAAATATTGATCCATAGCTCTTTAGTCATGGAGTGCAAAGGTGTGAAATGGAGGCCCTCAGATTGACCTAGTTAGTGCCTATGCAAGTACACCATGAAACGAGAGATTCAAATGCATGAACAATGAGATCTACTCTATATGATAACAATGTATAAAAAGAAATTAGCCTAAATGATAACAATGCATGATTAATCTATGAAAGGAAATACAAATACAAATCTAATCTATGAAAATAAACATGAATCTAATCTACATGAGTAGCCATGAATGCAAGAAGAATGAGACAAGAAGAGAGAAATTGCAATATCCAAGCTTGAATGCTCAAATGCTCCTCCAAACCTGCAACATAACAATACTATGAAAACCTAATATATAAATGATTGATGATTGATGATTAATTCTCAAATGAGAAGGAGAGATTTCCTTATATAGGAAAGTGAACGATTGAGATTAAGAGGCAAAAAAAAAAAATCAATGGTTGAGATTAAGAGACAAAAACCCACCACTTAAAAAGATGTGATGAAAAAGGGATTTTTATTTAATTTTCATTTAATTTATTTCCCTTTTCAACAAATAAAGTGCTTTAAGTGGGGATTTTTATTTATTTAATTAAAAGAGGGGTTTTCTTTCAATTAAATAAATTAGAACTTTATTTAATTAAATGGGAGGAATTAAATTTAATTAATTAAGAGGAATTTTATTTAATTAAAAGGAAGAAATTTACTTTAATTAAATAAGATAAATTTTATTCAATTAAAAGGGAGATTAAATCTTTTAATTAAATAAGATAAATTTTATTTAATTAAAAGGGAGATTAAATCTTTTAATTAAATGAAAATGATCAAACCTTGGGAAAAATTGAAATAATTGAATAATTGAATTAATTACAATTTGATCAAGGAAATTGATTTGAATTGAAAATATTCCAAAGCATTGATTCAAAAATTGATAAAATGATAAAATAATAAAATGGGGCCCAAAGTCTAGGCGACCATTTGGCGCCCACCGTGGGGCAGAAGATTCATTTTCTGTCTTTATAGCTATTTTTAGTCAATTTAATTTTCGAATCCAAAATTTTCGTCTTGTCTGTACTTGTTATTTTTGTTTGCAGAGAAAGTTCATGTGAGCTTTTGCTAGATTTCGTGCGAGATTGTACCAGATCTAGTGTTTCTTTGCATAGCTCAAAGTGTTTCCTCACACGAGAAAACTGTTTCTTTGCGCGACTCGAAGTACTTCTTCGCACGGCTCGTATTACTTCTTCGCGCGAGATTTGGCATCAATGGTCTATTTTATCTGGTTTGCATTTTCTATACTTTTCTGTACTTTCTGAGCATTCTGTCGCGCGACAGAGCATATCTTCGTGCGAGCTTTCTATTTCCTCGCACAGCTCTGTCCTTTTCTCGCGCGGCACTATCATATCTTTGCGCGAGATTTCATTACAAAGAACTATTTTTCATTGTTTTATCGATTAGATCTCTGATTTTTCATGCTAACCACTAATGTTTACTGTTTCTAGTGGTTTGTGATTTGTTTTTATTGTTGCTGTTGTTGATTTGGACTTGCTTGGATAAACAACAAAATGATTCGTGTTGCTTTGGATTTGAGGTATTCTGTTGATCTTTATAACATCTGGATTTTGAGAATTAAAATGAACATCTCATGTGTTTAGCTTGAGTGTTTCTTGCTTTCATAGATCACATTTCCAATTGGTGCTCTAAAAATAGACCTAGATTTGCTTTCTTGCATATATGTTTCACATAGTAATTAGGCCCTATGAACACTATTTGTAGCGATCTTGAGAGAGTGGGCTTCATTCGCTTGTTTTACATGCGAAGCTCCTCTTGACGATAGATCCCCTTGTAGGTAGAGAAGGATTTTGTTTTTATCTCACTGGTCAACTTGGTTTGGACTTCAACTTTTGGAAATAATTTCTCCCTTTGGGAGATTGGTGTCATTTGTTGTTGTGTGAGCCTTGAATGAGGTGATTTCAAATTAGCGTGTCAATGAATCATGTTTGCTATGTTTTGGTGAGGTGAAGAGGCTAGAGGATTATGCTCTTTTC
>MU226199.1:754384-777498 GCA_018584345.1 Thuja plicata
TTATTTGTTGAAAAAGGAAATAAATTAAATAAAAATGCCTTTTTCATCACATCCTCCTAAGTGGTGGGTTTTTGCCTCTTAATCATAGCCTTTGATTTTTGCCTCTTAATCTCAATCGTTCACTTTTTTTTAAAAGGAGACCTCTCCTTCTCATTTTGATATCTAGAATTTTTAAGTATTGTTATGTTGCAGGTTTGGAGAGCAATTTTGGAGGAGCATTTGAGCATTTTAAACTTGGATATTGCAACTTCTCTCTTCTTGTCTCATTCTTTTTGCATCCATGGCTTTTCATATAGATTAGAATCATGTTTATTTCCATAGATTAATCTTGCATTTGTATTTCCTTTCATAGATTAAATATGCAATGTTATCATTTAGATTAATTTTCTTTTATGCATTTGTTATCATATATAATAGATCTCATTTTCATGCATTGAATCTCTCATTTCATGGTATACTTGCATGGGCACTAAGTAGGTCAATCTGAGGGCCTCTATTTCATATCTTTACACTCCATGACTAGAGAGCTATGGATCGATATTTGAGGCCTCATTCTTGAGCAACCTTGGATGGAATGATTCATAGAAGTGTGACAACATTTATGCACACAAGTAGTACAATTTCTGATGTGCACGTGCGATGATAGAACACCTAGGGAATAGGGAAATGTGATAGAGATTTTTGATGGGGATTAGCGGATGAGTGAATGGGAGTGGATGAATGCGAGGGGGGGTGGTGGATGATTTTGATAGATAATGGTATGGTCCATTATGTGCGACACCTATTTATAGGTTTTCACCACACATACTCATCCAAGGCGCTTGATTGCCAAGTTTTCACCATTGGACGTTTATTTCTCTTTACTTTTATTTTTTATTTTTATGTTTGATTGTTTTTTTATTTTTAATTTTTAATTATATTTTTCAGGAATTTTAATAATTTTGTATTTTTTTAGATAGGTAGGGTATACCAGATGAATTAGGCATAAAATTTCTTCAAATGAATGATAGTGATTGGATCATTCAAGGGTTCCCCTTCTGGTGTGGATAACTGATAAGATCCTGAGCCAAAACATGTTGTGATGATGTAGGGACCTAGCTAGCCATGTGGGGTCGAACTTACCTTGCTTTTCTTTGTTTGGCAGCACCTTTTGATTTTCCTTAAGGACCATGTCCCCCACTTGAAAGTGTCATGAGCGGATCTTTTTGATGTAGCTTCTCTTAAGTCATCTGATATATAACTAGTTGATCATATGTTTGTTGTCTATTTTCATCTAACAGATCCAACTGTGTGATTCATGCTACGCGGTAGTCTTCATCAGTGACCAGGTTCTCTAGTGAAATGCGTAGGGATAGAAACTCGACCTCAATTGGTAAGATGACTTCAACACTATATACAAGAGAGTATGGGGTGGTGCACATGGGAGTGGGAAAGGAAGTGTGGTACACTTAGAGGGAAGGACTGATTTGGAGGTGTCAGTGATGACCAAAATCATTGACAACCTTCTTAAGGATTTTCAAAATGGTTTTGTTTGTTGCCTCAGCTTGGTCGTTACCTTGGGGAAAATATGGACTAGAGTAGCGACAATGAATATGAAATTGCTCACATAGATTATCTATGTATTGGTTCTCAAATGGCGTGCCATGATCTATGAAGATGGTGGAGGGGATGCCAAAGCGATAGATGATGTGGTAGAGGATGAATTTGGAGATCTGGACACCGGGAGTGAGACTCGACATAACTACCTCGACCCACTTTATGAAGTATTTGATAGAAATGATAATGTACTTGTGTCTGTCATTGGAGAGGGTAGTTATCTTACCAATGAGGTCAAGGCACCAACATGAGAAGGGCCATGGAGGTGCTATGGGATGCAGAACTTGTGTTGGTGCATGGACCAGATTTGCATGTTGCTGATAGAGTAGGCATCTCTTTATAAATTCATAGGCATCATGCTCCATGGTAGGCCATTAATACTCTGCCCTAAGAAGTTGCTTGGCTAGGACCATGCCAATCATGTGGGTACCACAGGTTTCGGTGTGAACCTTTCTTAATGCTAGTGCGACCTCATTAGAATATAGACACTGAGAGAGTATGTCATGATAGCCTCGATGATATAAGGTATTGGCAATGATGGTGTAATAGGATGAGCGATAGATGAGGCTTTTATGTTGCATTCAGGTGAGAATGGGGGATATGATACCATCTTCTAAATAGGCATATATTTCATGGTACCATGGGGACTGAGGACCAACGAAGACACACACCATTTTAGTATCGATGATTTCATAAGCTGGTATGTGGAGTTTCTCGACCAATAACTCATATTTTTCTGTGCCTTATGGAACTTCTAGGAGGGATCTAATGGTAGCCATAACACCTCTGACCTTGTTCTGTAATCTAGGGACTTGAATGAATTATAGGATTTGGAAGTGTGGTTTCATGTTGTCGACCATTTCCTTGTATGGCAGGAGCTTGTCATCCTTTTTCTAAAAGTCATCAAGTACCTGTTTGATTATCAAATGTGAATCTCCAAAGACTTATAATTCTATGATATTCCATTTGATTTCTATTTTGAGACTAGAAATAAGGGCCTCATACTCTGCAATATTGTTTGTGCATGAAAAGCGTAGTTTAAACAATTTTGGGATGTAATCTCTTTGGGGGGGGGTAACATACAAAAATTCTGCCCCTGATCCTTGAGCTATGTAGGAGCCGTCATTTATAACTTCCATATTGTTTTTTATTTGACTATGCATAAGTGTTCATCTAGGAATTTTATTTCTGGAGGGTAGGCATCCACCAATGGTGCTCCAGCTAACTGATCAACGCTTACTTGTCCTTTTATTGCTTTGTGGTCTACATACTGAATATCAAATTCACTCAAGAACATTACCCATTTAGCCATGCGACCAGTGAGAGTAGCGCAAGAGAGTAAATACTTAAGTGGGTCTACCTTTGATTTGAGCTTTACAATGTGACTAAGGATATAGTGTTGTATTTTTTGGGTGGCAAAGACCATTGCAAGGCATGTATTTTCCATAGGAGATTAATTAAGCCCATATCCCACTAGTGTGTGGTTGATGTAGTAGATGGTTTGTTCTTTTCTATTGTCATCCTGTTGGGCCAGAAGTGCCCCTAGTGTGGTTGCGGTAGTAGAGATGTACAATGACAATGGATTTCCTAGAATTGGTGGAATTAGGAGTGGCGGGTTGGCTAGATATTCCTTGATCTTTTCAAAATTTTTTTGGTAATGTGGATCCTGTTTCAAGTTAGCTTGTTTTCATAGCATATGGGTGAATGGTTGGCACTTATCTACAGGTTGTGAGAGAAACCTTTGGACAGACTAGAGTTTTCCTTGTAGTCTGCACAATTGCCTGAGAGTTATTGGGGGAGGCATTTCCAATATTGTCTTCACTTTCTTGGGGTCTACTTTATGCCTCGTCATGATATAATGAATCACATCAGCTTTCCTGATGTTACTCTGAATACACATTTCTTTGGATTTAATCTTAGTTGGTACTTCTAGAGCCGGTTGAATATGCACTCTAGGAGCCTGAGGTGATCAATCCTTATTTTAGATTTTTCCAATATATCATCTACATAATCTTCAAGGATGTTGTGGATCATATCATGGAATATGATGGTCATAGCCCTTTGATATGTGGCTCCTACATTCTTGAGACTAAAAGGCAAGATGATGTAGCAGAAGGTACCCCATGGGGTGGTGAATGTTGTCTTGTACTGATCTTCTTCTGCAATGTGTATCTAATTATAGCTAGAGAAACCATCCATTAGAGACATCATCTCATGTCCATTTGTAAGGTCTACTAACATGTCAATATTTGGCAATGGAAAATCATCCTTCAGATATGCTTTGTTAAAGTATCTAAAATCTATGCATATTTTGATATCGTCGGTTGGTTTGGACATAGGTACCATATTGGAAATCAATTCAGAGTAATCAATGGCATGGATGAATGTGGCTTCCAAGAGTTTCTCTAATTTTTCCTTGACCAGTAAGGATACCTTGGGATGCATCTTTCTGAGCTTTTGTTTGACGGGCTTAGCCTTTAGATCTACTGCGAGATGGTGAACCACAAGTTTAGGGTCTAAACCAAGCATATGGGCATAATACTAGGAAAATTTGATGAAAGACTCCTTTAGAAGTGCTTCGAAAGCTAGTTGTTTTGCCTCTATAAATGATGTTTCCATATATGTGATACGTGGGCATTCTTCCATTCCCAGATTGACTGGTTTGGTTTCCCCAACCATGATATATGAATTTTTGATTGATAATCATTGATGAGAGGAAGAGGAGACTCCTCATCCTCTAGTGCCTCAGAGAGGTTTTCACGAGAGGATATGTCCTTTATTTTTACTTTTTTGGGATCAAGAAGTTCCCTAGAGGGGTTTTCACTAGGAGATCCATTTTCTTCTTTCTTTCTTTTTTTGACTAAGGAATTCCTCTTCCCCTAAGTATGCTTGGGGATCCAACTTGTAGACATGTGTGGAATCATACCCCTAGTTACCTTGTTATTTTGTTTCTCCCATGAATTATATGAGCACATCCTCACTCTAAAATACAACAATATGGGTGACACTTGGTTGGTCCTAGTCTATAAGTTCAAGATGGGTGAGTGGGAGATCAATGAAGTTGATGGAAAACTAGAAGAGGATTGAGTCACCTAAGAAGGCTTCATCACTAAGGATATTGTCATAGGCTCTCTTGACTTCCTCTTCAGGGATAGTTTTGACTTCTATAATTTCCCACTGAATATTAAGAAAGGTATGGTCGGTCGTGTTAGTGCCCCTAGTCAGGGTTTGATCAAATCTAAGCCCTTTATTTCTAGGTTATTAGGGAGGCTCAATGGGAGCCCTCATACCACTTTCCTTGCAACCTAATTTTCCACCTTGATAGTTCCATTGTCCAGTGGCTAACCTGTGAGAGTTAGGGTATTTTTATCAGAAGTAATCAAGGAGTCTATTGTTGGGAGGGGGAGCTGCCTGTTATAGCCATATGTTTATATCTGCCTCCATTTCTACTTGATTCAAGTCCCCTATTAACAAAAACATTGAATTCCCAACATCTCTTGGTTGAGGATCTTTTTTCTTTACTCTGTCATGATGGGACAAGTGTCCCTGGGGAGGATCAAGGGGTAATGCCCCCACTGCGAAGGTATATGACAAAATGTATTCCCCACAACCTTTGTTTTTTATCTTGACGGTAGATAGGGTGGATTGTAGAATGGTTTCAGGATCAACATGAGAATAGGAGGAACTAGCAACATACATACCAATGTCGATCCTAGGGTAATGAGTGGAATGTGGGAATGAAGCCTCCAATGCACAATATTATGCAAATGGTTGAGGCTCAACATGCAAGGTGACCTCCGTATCTTTGTGGGGAAATTTGAGGCATTGATGGAAGGTGGGAGGATTAGCCTGCATGGCATGGATCCACAGGTGAATGAGGAGGATGTTGAAGGGTAGGTCAAGATCAACAACATGGAATACCGTATTCTCTATTATCAGACCCACCTATATAGGTAGTGAAAAAGTACCTTCTGAGGTACGCTCTAAGTTATGATATGCCTTGATCATTATGATTTGATTGGTGATATCATCTTCGGTGTACCCCACTTGTGTTATGAACTTCAAAGTGCATAAATTTAGGGTTGAACCATTATCTATCAAAACCTGCTTGACGGTAAAGGAATTTACAATGACGATAATGCGAAGGGGAAGGTTATGATCTAGTGAGATGGATGGCATGTCAGATGGTTTAAATGATAAGCTATAGGATGAAGAAAAATATCCCATGACGGCTTGGAACTATGTAGGATCAATGTCATTAACGACACATGCATCTAGCAAGGCTTTGGTGAGGATCTCCTGGTGGATGGGTGATGTGCATAGGAGATCTAAAATAGAGATTTGGGCAGGCGTATTCCTGAGATGTTCCAAAATGTTATATTGCACAGTGGAGGAAGGAGTGATAATGACACCAACAACATATATTCTTCCTCAATGCTTGGTGACTGCACACTGGGTATCTACTCCTTTGACACAAATCATACAAATAGAGGGTTCAAATTGAGTGATGCAATGAATAATGTTGTCATATTTAATTGAGGTAGTCGTATATTCTTTGTCATCAGCATGGTCACCTTATTCACTACCTCCTTGATTCTAAGGTGTCTAATTGGTGTTAACTAGGGCTTTTCCAGTATTGTGATTAGGAAACACATTTTGGTAAATTTGTAGATTAGCATTAGGTGAAGCTTGTGAGGAGGGCTCAAGTGTGATGTCCCTACGATCAATGAGATCCTAGATGTGAAGCTTCAGCTTCATGCACTTGATGGTGTTGGAAATAATGGGAAGTATGTACTGAGAGGGGAGGGGTGAATCAGTACCTCTAAAACTTTTATCTCTTTAACCTTATTCCATTTAGTAATCCATTTTATTACCAACCATATGTTCTATATTATCTTTGTGTAAGTTATATCAATTCATAAACTTAATAAACATGTAAAAATTCATAGAAGCATTCATGAAATGTAATGACACATAACAAAAGATATGGTAATGCTGAGAACCCTTGTTAGAAGGTAAAAACTGTGGTGGGGATGACACTCACAAAAACTTCACTATCTGCAGATTGGAAGGGGTCGATTAAGGCTTACAAGTCGATCACTTCTGATGATCTACCCTGTTAGGAGTATTATGTGGAGACTAGTTAAGGTCTACTTCGTTAAGATCTTTAGCAACATTGTTTAGTGTGCACTTGGTTAAGATATTTACAAAGGATTATTAAATCCACCTTTCTTGAAAGGATTTCTTCAATTTGCTAGACTTGTTAGAATGTAGATAAAAATAATCATTGATCTGAGTGTATAAAATCTTCAATTATTGATTACAGATCCATTAAAATCACATGTACAAAGTATCACCTAATGTGATTGATTAATACCTTTGTTGCTCGGTAGCCTTGATTCTTGGTTCTTGATAACCAAATTCATCTTTTGTTGTTCTGCTTCTTGAAAATCTCAGTATGATCCATAGATGTGCTCCTTGTCTACTATCATTCTCACATCCATATTGAAATGAATGATTACACATATATTTATACAATAGATTGACCTATTTTAGTTTCACGTATTACAAAGATAACTCTATGATCGAAGGTTTACAACTTGACCTTGATCTCCTAGTCTGCATGTTTTTAATTAGTTAGACTGATTAAAACACTTAAAATTATCTTTCTTATCCCTCAAGAAATGGTTTTAAATCAAATCAAAACTCTAAATGTAAAACATAACTGTTTTATCCGACGTGGAAGTCAGATCCACTTTTCTTGGGATATAACTGACTTTCGGTGTCTGATGCTCGGGTTGCTCTGAAAGTCTTTTGGTGTTCCTTCTGTGAAATGTCCATCGGGTTCCCTTGCTCTTTCAGGTTCCTCTCTTGTCTATTCTTTTGGTTTACAGTGTAATATTCTCATCGGGTTCCTCTTCAACATTTTTGATTTGCACTGTAAAAGTGTGTTGTCGGGTTTCACTATACTTAGCACTTTCGGTCTGAACTGAAACCGGTCTTTCGGTGTAGTGTTACCGACGGTTCAAAGAACTATTTTCCCTCTGCATATACTAAAGTAAAAATTAATGTCTTCAATCTCCCCCTTTGACATTAGTATCAAAAACTGATATGTGCAAAATACTAAACTGTGTAGTGTGTACACCATGTGTTTACTTTGTCATTTATGACTCCCCCTATGTATATGCCGGTATAGTATAAGTATATACATGTAATGTGTTTACTTTTTCATTTATGCTATATTTCCTTTTCACCTTATCTTCATATAATTTTCCCTTTTGTATTATACATCATTTTCCCCCATTTTTTTTACTATATATGTATTGTACATATCATTTTCCCCCTTTTTTGATAGTAAGGGAAAAGGTGTATACTTACAACTTATCAAAAATATGGGAATGACAATTCTTCATATCCTCCATCATCTTTTCCCATTTATCCTTTAGGTTCTCAAGAGCCATGTGCTCTAGTGTAATCCTGGCATGCATATCATAGATGTTGTCTGCTACAGACATCTCGGGGGTGGAAATTAGCTATCTTGCCAAAGTTATGTGTTGTTGCAGAAGTGTAAGGTTTGGTAATAGTTGAGCCTGTATCTCAGTAACCTCTTCTCTAAACTATGATTCTGCTTCCCAAATTTCTTGTCTTAACCTTTTGATTTCCATTATCTTCTCATAATGAAATTTGATTGCATTGTCATCTGTGGTTAGACTTTTAGCACTTGCATTTAGATCAGAATCGATCTTTTCAATCTTATCACTATTATCTTTAGTGAATTTCTCAAAAGTGCATAGCTTTTGAATTAAGGCTAATGCTTCAGTAATGATTGGATCTAATTCATTTGTTAGTTCTGAAAGCTTTACCTCATTTTTTGCCACTTCTCTGTTGAAATTTTCTATCAATTTGTATTGGAACTTTTGTTCTACTTGTTCTTCAATAGCCTTTTCTGCATCCACATTTTGAGTTGTGATTGCTTAAGTGAGAACAAGAAGTTGATCTAGTATTGGTGCATTGTGATCAACATCAATGCCAGGAACTATTTGTCTTAAGATGTCTCTTGTGGTTTCCAACACTAGATAATCTTTGTGTTCTTTTCTAAGCTTTTCATGCATTGCTTTCCTTTGACATATCTCTCCATATTCTATAAGATATTCATAGTCTAATGTGGTTGGATCACACTTTGGTAATTCAATGATATCATCAAGTGTGACCTCCAACTTACTCTTCTTGGTTTTCTTCTTCTTTTGTGATGCACCTGTATACAAAACCATAGCAAGTTTTTCTGCTTGGTCAGATGTGCTGGATGAAGGCTCTGGTGGTGTTGTACCTTTTTCTTGTTTCTCAGGGTTTGCCTTTTGGTTGTGTGTGGACGTCTCCTCATCAACCTTTGGTGTAACTGCAGCATCTCCTTCGGTGTTCTTAGGAGTGGTATCAACTGGATTATCTTGTTCACCTTTCTCTTTTTTCACTTCATCTGTATCTTTCATTTGTGCATCCTTTTTGGTGTGATCTATATTTGTAACATTTTTTTCTCCACCAGTGACTACTTGTTCATTGGTTGTATATTTCTTTTCATCATTACCCTTATCTTCGGGTATGCTTGCATCCTTCTCTAGTGATTTCTCCTTTCCTGAGATAATGTTGATAGCTTATATCAACAATGGTATTTGTCCTAGTGTGTCTACCTATGCAGAATCTATTGTAGTGTCTTGTTTGTCGGTTTGGTCTTGGACAACAGTGACATCTTCATCTTTCTATATCTCATCTGCAGGATCTCCTCCTGTAATATCAATGAAAATATTAGTCGACCATGTTTCATTTGCAATGTCCATATCCTTGTTGGTTTTTGTGTTCAATGATTCTTCATTAACATCCTCATCAATAATAAGAATATGTTCAGGGCTCTATTTAGTCTGATCATCTTTATTCTGTTGCTTGTCGATAAGAGCTATTTGTGGCTCAGGACTTGTATCCGTTTTAGGTATATCAAGCATCTTTCTCCATTCAACCTCACTCTTCCTGTCTAGCTCAATTAGATGTCCTTGAAGAACTCCGTAGTCTCTTAGATTTGGTGAGAACCTTTTGGAGTGTTTCTTCATCATTTCTTCAATCTCCTCCATTTTAGATTCAGGTGGCATGATAGAAACTAGGGCTCTTTCCCTAATCTGTTTCTCAAAATTTAATGCAAAAGTCCATCTTGCCGACAATCTATTCATAAGTTCTTTTGGCATCCTATCTGCCAATTGTATTGGAACATATTTGAATGTACACATCATTGTGATAATTTCCTCTTCTATCTTATTCTGGTCCTCGGTGTCCACAGTTAGCCAGTTTTTAATCTTGTGATCATTTGTTGTACCTAATTTGATAATAGAAGCACATACCTCATCAATTGTAGAAGGTAGTGTGTTCTTGACAACTTGTACATATTTTTCATCCTTTTTGGTGTACCCAATGTCTTCCCTAGTTCTTAGGAATTTTCTTCTTTTTGTTGGTCCCCTTTTCCCTATTTGAGGATTTATTTTGTAGGTCCTCACTTGACCTTTCTTGATTGGTGAAGGGCTTGCATCCTTTGTTGTCTGAATCCTGGTCCTAGATGCAGTAGTAGTCCTTGGTTTCTTTGTTGGTGGTGGAGGTGGTGTATCTAACTCTATGGATTCTGATTCATTCTCTTTCTCAGCTTCACCGGCAGGTGACTGACCCTTGGTTTCTTTTGTCTGTTCTTCTGCTTCCTCATTCATCGACAACTTTTTCTCCAAGGTCTTAACCATTTTATCTTTCTTCCTGTCAATCTCTTTCACAACTAAGCCAATTTTTATGCTTTCCTTGGCTTCCTCATAAGTTCCAAACTTAGGTTGTTATTTATCTAATGGTTCATTTATTAATGCCTCAATAGCATTTGATGCTTGATCTATGTTCACCTCATAGTCAAGTAGTGCCAGCCATGCTATCCTCGGTACAACTGGCTTGATGTAGGTTTAATCAGTGTCCACCATAAAACATATGTCAATCTTGAACTTTTCTACTAACTGCTCTGGAATCCTCATTCTCTTCTGCATTCTTTCTTTGAATCTAGAAAAGTATTCATCCATGACTGATTCAAAATTGTCTCATGGTGATTTGATGGACTCACTAATCTATGTAGTCATTGGTCTGGTAGTGTCCCATTTGAAATTTTGTATAGATGGGAAGGATTCTTGAAAATAGAAAAATATGCTCATGATGAGTGAACCAAACTTACATGAGTTGGAATTTGCAGTCCTTATAGTCTTCATGTTCTCATCTAATTGCCTTAGCAAAAGTTATGAAAGATCCAACTGCAGTCCCTTCTTGACAATTTTGTATGTTGTATCCACTGCTCTGGATGCAATACTGTTCATCCTGCTAGCTTGAAAGAACTTGTATCCTAAGACACATGATCCAAATTTCATTTCATCATCTTTGATGGTGGATACCTTTAATCCTCTTCCATCCCATGTTACTCCTGTATTCTTTTCAATGTCAGCTTTAGGTGGGTGCTTTAGAGCCTTTACTTTATCAGTTATGGGATAACTGGTAACAACATGTATAACATCCCTGGTTATCAGTTTTGGCTCATCCAGCCATATCTTTCAGTCATGTATTCTCCTCAGTACTAATCGAATCCATTCGGTCTTAAATTCCTTTGGGAATAGTAGGGCATGTGTGATCCCTTTTACTTCAATATGCTTATGCTATTATTTTATTGTTCCATCATCATTGCAAATTTTTTTGAAATCTTTCTCAACTTCCAAGTCTCCTATTTCTGCAATCTTGCAGTGAATATATGCTTTGACATCTTCAACAAGTAAAACCCTAGATGGTATACTGGAGAATGCACCAGCGTTGTTGGGTTTTGAAGCAACCTCAGGACATATCTTGTAATGAGATTCTTCATAGGTGGTATTCTTGATTAGATTCACCTTTGCATTCTTGATCTTGGAGGTTCTTGAAGTTGATGCCATCGTTTCAAAATTTAGGGCTTTTTTGCAAATGAAAACAAAGTTCTCGGTGATTGTTGTTACTTACTTCAACCTACTGTGACTGTTAATTTTTTTGAGTGCTGTGAATAGGGTTGGAGCCACTCTGCAATATGGTTTCTTCATGCTCTATTTTCTCTCTACTTCTTCACTCAAATCGCATTGTGAACAAATGCGCTTTTCTGTCAACTATTTATAGACTTTTGTTGTATGTCGTGTCATAAATGCTCACCCACTTCTCAGTGTTTGAAGACAGAGTCTTCGGGTAGCACACACACTTCATTCTTAGTGAGAACGTGATGCTTCGAGGTAGGTGTCAACTCATTACATCAACCGACAGATTTTGGTATATGGCAAAGACAATATGTCAACTTTCATGATTACCGATGGATCTCGGTTTACACTAGCGACTTAGCTTTTTATGTGTTAATTGACAATGCTCGGTAAGTATTGACAACTTAGCTTTGTGTGTACACCAATGATTTTTGGTAAGTATTGACCAATGAGATTGAATTCATAGAATTATAACAATTAATACCATAGTGCATCTTTAATCATGCTAGTTTGGCATTTCATCAATGTATAATGAAACCGATGCAAAATATAACTTGGTATAATGCAGTTCCATACTTACTTGTTCTGCTCAGATGGGAGTTGTGATTTCACTATATCTATTGGATAAGGTGTCACAAATTACATTGATTGGTCCAGCTTTATCAGTGTTTGTAGATTTCCTCCACATTTTGTTTCTCATCTTCTTGATGTCTTCAATGGAGTTTCCATTGGCAAAGGTGCTTGTCTCTATAGTCCTTCTTTAGATGAACAAATTTATGATAGTTTAGACATGTCATTCTAAGGTTAGTCCAGCTCCTAGACCTTCTCATCCATTGTCTTCTGCATTTTGCAACTATGTGTCCAAATCTTCCACATGTTGTGCAATTTTCCCATGTATTGTAATCCCAAACATATGAGTTACCGACTCTTTTCGGTTGATAGGAAATTTCATTTTCTTTAGGCTTCCATGCTTTCCTTTTCTTCTTCCAACATTCAAGAGATGTGTGCCCATGCATTTTGCAAGTAGGAAAGTATTTTTCCATGTAGGTTTCCTTCTTTGGTTGTTTCACCTTAGATTTACATTCATATGCTTTATGTCCTTTCTTGTTACATTCATAATAAATTCCTATGAATGAAGGTGTGGATTTAGGAATACCTTTTATTTCTCTCCTACAAACATTTGATGTGTGGCCATGCCTACCATAGTGATTGCATGATCTTTCTTGGTCTTGGATTTGTGTAGACATTCTTTGGATCAACTTAGTTTGGTGATTCTTCATTTTTGGTATACCCTAGTCTGATATTGTTGTTGACTCTTCTTTGTCCATCTAGAAAATCATCCATTCTTTTGGTGCTTTCTTAAGCTCTCTTAATCATGCCATTATGTTGTTTTTGAATTCTTACTTCATGTTTCAGCTTTTCATTTTCTTCTCTTAGCTCACCGATAGCTTATATTCTTTCAATGAGTTCTATATTCATTCTATTTGCCTCTTGACTTATAAGAATAATCTGATTTGTGATCTCATGATGATGTTCTATAATTCTTTGTATTTCTGACTCTTTCTCTTGTAGCTTTTTAGTAATCTTCCTTCTTTCATCAATAGCTAGTGTTCTTTCTTTCTTAGCTTGTCTAGCATTGTTAATGACATCAATCATTCTTACCATCTGTGTCTCTTGACCGATTTGCAAAGATTTAACTTGTCCAGCCATATGTTGATTGATTTCATTCAGACTTGTGATGATTTCTTCAGATGTGTTTGATGCTTTTCTTGTTGTAGATCCTGAAGACTCAAATAGATCAGATATCTCTTCCTCATGGTAGTTTGTTTCATTACAACAAGATGCCATAATATTTCTTTCATCTAGCAACCGTCTCATGTTGATTCTAGCTTCTTTATACTGCTCATAGAAGATCTAAATTTCTAGCTTCTGATTCTCAATACTCTTGTCAAGATTGTACTTCTCCATTGTATGGTCTTTGCTCTTAAGTCTTTTAAACTTTTCCAAATAAGAGATCTAGATCTGATACCAATTTTTGGAAATAATGGGAAGTATGTACTGAGAGGGGAGGGGTGAATCAGTACCTCTAATCCATTTAGTAATCCATTGTATTACCAACCATCTATTTTATACTATCTTTGTGTAAGTTATATCAATTCATAAACTTAATAAACATGTAAACATTCATAGAAGCATTCATGAAATGTAATGACACATAACACAAGATATGGTAATGCAAAAAACCCCTGTTAGAAGGTAAAAACTGTGGTGGGGATGGCATGCACAAAAACTTCACTATCTGCAGATCAAAAGGGGTTGGTTAAGGCTTACAAATTGATCACTTCTGATGATCTACCCTATTAGGAGTATTACATGGAGACTGGTTAAGGTCTACCTTGTTAAGAGATTTAGCAACACTGTTTAGTGTGCACTTGGTTAAGAGATTTACAAAGGATTGTTAAATCCACCTTTCTTGAAAGGATTTCTTCAATTTGATACACTTATTAGAATGTAGACAAAAATACTCATTGACCTGAGTGTATGCAATATTCAATTGCTGATTACAGATCCATTAAAATCACATGTACAAAGTATCACCTAATGTGATTGATTAATACCTTTGTTGCTCGGTAGCCTTTATTCTTGGTTCTTGATAACCCAATTCATCTTTTGTTGTTCTGCTTCTTGAAATTCTCAATCTGATCCATAGATGTGCTCTTTGTCTACTATCATTCTCACATCCATATTGAAATGAATGATTACACATCTATTTATACAATAGATTGACCTATTTTAGTTTCACGTATTACAAAGATAACTCTATGATCGAAGGTTTTCAACTTGACCTTGATCTCCTAGTCTGCATGTTTTTAATCAGTTAGAATAATTAAAACAATTACAATTATCTTTCTTGTCCCTCAAGAAATGGTTTTAAATCAAATCAAAACTCTAAATATAAAACATAACTGTTTTATCTGATGTGGAAGTCAAATCCACTTTTCTCAGGATATAACTGACTTTCGGTGTCTGATGCCCTAGTTGCTCTGAAAGTCTGTATTCCTTTTGTGAATTGTCCATCAGGTTCCCTTACTCTTTTGGGTTCCTCTCTTGTATGCTCTTTCAGTTTACAGGGTAATTTTCTCATTGGGTTCCTCTTCATCATTTTTGGTTTGCACTGTAAAAGTGTGTCGTTGGGTTTTACTATACTTAGCACTTTCAGTCTGAATTGAAACCTATCTTTCGGTGTAGTCTTATTGACGGTTCAAAGAATTGTTTTCCCTTTGCATATACTAATGGAAAAATTAATGTCTTCAGATGGTGTCATGTCCCTTAACATGACGATAATCACAATATTCATTTTCTTTATACCATGCTAGTTTAGGAGCAACATGATCGAATGGTTGTGTCTGTGGGTAGACAATCAGATTAGCTTTGGCCACTCTATTGAAAATGAAATCCAATGAATCACCTAGAGGGGTGAATGTGTGTTTTTTATTATTCCGGGCATGGGGCTTGGATTTTCCCTGGGGAACAGAGATGGCATTTGTTTGATTAGCCATTAGTTGACAAATAGGGAGTGGTGGCTTAGGGACAACAATGACAACTTGGACGTGTTTCATATCAGTAGCTCCATCCCCAACTACATTCTCTTTCTTATTCCACTAATGAGAGAGATCATTGTTGGGTCTATCATGTTGTGTTTCGTTATAGTGTTTGATGGTACCTTCGTCTAGGAGACCCTTCTTGAGGTCCATTCCTTTTCCTCAAATCTCTTGGTAGGTTTGAAGAAAATTCATTCGCATGTGATGGGATAACTTGGGATGTAGGTTTTCAATTAATATCTTCGACAACTGCTTCTCATAGGTTTAATATGATAGAATTGTAGTGAGGACTTTCCATATTTGAAGGTAATCAACTAGGCTCTTGTTTCCCTTCTATTTGGAATTACAAAGATCTATAAGAGATAGTTCATTCTTGATATTGTGCGCATATTGTGCCACACATTTCTCAGATAGTTATGCAAATGTTGATATTGTAGCATAGGGGATTTTGTAAAACCTATCAAGAGTTGTCCCCCGTAAGATTTTTGGAAAGAGGGACATGAGATAGTTGTCACTTTAGGAAACCTCTTGACAAGCCATGTAAAATTCCTTGACATGACTAATGAGATCTCCCTTCCCCCTATAATTTTCAAACTTGGGTGTCTCGAAGTGTTTGGGAAAGGGGATTGTTGTGATAGATCGATCGTATGGGTATGGAAAAACCTCTTCAAACTTAAAGGTTTTTACTTTTGTCCTTGCATAGAGGTCCTTAAGTGCATTCTTAATTTCTTCCCACTCAGGGTTGACAGGTTGTGGAGTGAGTGCCCCCATGATATTGGATCCCAATACCTGGTAGGGGTCAGTAGGCAATTAAAGATAAGTGGGGGTTTAATAGGGATGCTACAGGGTTTGGTAAGGGGATTGCATGGTTGCGTAGGTAGGCTTCAAGGGTTCTCATGGAGGATGTTGGGTAAGATATTGTTGAGGGAGTACTTGCAGGTTTTGTTGGGTTGGATAAGTGTGTTGGGATTGCAAGGGTTGTTGATGAAAGGGTTTCAGTAGTTGTTGTTGTATTTCTTGGTATGTGGAAGGTATGTATGTTTGACCACAAAAGTTGGGTATGAGGTGGCCCCACTGGTGGGTAGGTAGGAATTTGAATGATTATTCCCCTGGGCGGAGGTGCAAGGTAGTTCACATAAGTGGATGTGAGATTTGTTTGATGTGGTGGTGATACAGTTTGGACTGCAACAGATGAAGGCATAGTTAGGTAATTAACATATGCAAGAACAAATATGGTTGTTTGCTGAGGTTGTGTGGGTGGAGAGGTGAATTGCATAGTGGCTTGGGAGGTGAAAGGGTTCATGATGTGTGAATGTACACGAACTCCAAGGGATTTTAGATATGACTAAGAATAGTTCCAAGTAGATGATGATGCGTCTTGCATGGTTTGCAAACCTTGCATGGTATGAGTGTTCTACTGGGTGGATAAGGCTTGGGTGGTTTTCTGGAAGAAAGATGCTTGAGAGGTGGTAGTGGTGTGTGCCTGTGTGACTTGTTGTTGTGATACGAGAGTGTTTGGAGGAAGAGTGGATGTTGTTTTGGTAGTGATAACAATTGTAGGCATGATGGGTTGGTTGTTGGGACCAATGAGGGGCATTCTTGTGGTTAATTGCTACTACAGTATTGACCCTTGTGGAAAAAATGTTGGTTGTTCCTATTACATGGAACCTTGTTGCGATTACTACGATGTGGAAGCATGGGATGCAGATACTTGTGAGGGGTTGATGGTAGGAGCTCCAAAAATAGTGAAAGGGTTTTTTTGGGTGATGGTATGAATTATGGGTTTAGTACTAGCAGGTTGAGTGGGTTGTGGGATAGGTATAGTGATTTTGGTGGATGGGACCCTAGGAACTGTGAGTTATTGGGCAACAGGACCCCATGCCTCAACAGGCATCTGGACAGGCTGAGTTGGAGTATCAATTAGTGGGGGCATGATTTCCTATGGAATAGGGATACCATCCCGTGCGAAGTTAGCCATGATGGTGACACAGTTATGCCCTATGATGTGACTCACCATAGCGGCATTGCCTTGTTGATTCATGAAGGCTTCCATAGTGCTAGTGGTGGGGATTTAAGCTTGATCGACCATGAATTCTTTAGGTAGAAATTGGTTGTGTGGATCAAAGGTTACAAGGGCTCCTATAATAGGTGGCATGGGACCAAATAAGCTAATAATGAGGTTAGGATCCATATCCTTTCTCTTCTTTGAGTAGGTTTGCGATGGCATGAAATGAATGACCTAAAATGTATGAAGGATGATGGATGCAAATGGTTCTAGGAATGCCTAAGGGTGAATGTTGAGGATGATGATGGTTTGATATTTTTGAAGGATAACTTGGTGTCAAGAAGATGGTGAGTTGATATCTAGTGCAGATTCTAACAGATGTGAATGTCAACCTAGGACAAACTAATGGTCTTTGTAAGATGATTATGTCAGTGTAAACCAATCTCTAGACCAAGGTGATGAGGTCACAAGGACAAAATGATAAGCTACCCTAGACAATGCTTAGTCAAAGGGTGAATCTACAAGATGGATTTGATTAAGATGTAGGTATAAGACAAATCAAAGGATAAGACACTGAGTGATGGGTGGTGTTGATGGGGCTTTCTTGGGTTTGATTTGGGATTGATTTTGAGGATGTTTGATTGGGATAATGATCAAATGACTAAGGGGGTTTTAAGGAATGCAAGGATGAAATGACGATAGTGAAATACTAAGTTCAAGATGTGATAAATAAGGCTAGAGGATGAGACTTATGCAAATCTAGTTGTGATTAGTATCAAAGCTGAAAAAATCATGGTTCATATTATATTGGCTCAAATAGTTTGAAACTAGGTTGTTTTAACACATGAAATTATACTACTCAAGTTATTTGGAACACTTTTGGGTTGCTTGCATGACACGTTGTTGTTGCCTAATGAGTCAGTCAACAATCTTCTTCTCTCTATATGCAAGGAGTAACTAAATCTTTACTTTCTTATGCTTCTTGGAACTGATCATATCCCAATAAAATAACCTTTGGATGGTCAAACTGGAAGATTTTGCAAAGTGGCTTCAGGGATCTCTAGAAGTCTATAAATGGGAAACTTTGAAAATAGTTGGAAGCTCACTATTTTTTAGGCAGAGATGATGAATCTCATACACAAATGATGATATGCAGAGATGAAAATCTTAGGTCGGAGATGATGATTGGTAAAATAGAGGGAATTCCCAGGTTTTGACTGAGTCTAATGGATCTAGGATTGACTTGGTTGGATTCGTTCAATAACAATAACTGGTTTAATCATACATCAAAGGCATTGACTACGCTAAGTATACCTTGATTCAAACAGGGACATTCAATTTTTGCAAACACACATTTGAAAATAATCCTGCAAGGGACAAAGCATTCTTGTAGGAGACAAGAATTTGTGAAATCATGACACTTAAAAATCTTTGGAAGGTTGTTTTTGTGTGTTCAAAATCTCATACTTTTTACTCGGTTGATACAACAAATATAGTTTAAACACTCTCACCCCTAAAGAATCAGTTTCAATTTAACACTTGTAATCCCACATGAGAAAGATCCAAGCTTGGTACACCTAACCCTCGTGTGATGTGTCCCTCTCTAAGAGGTAAGCCAATACGGAGATGAATGAAAAAAGATGCACTTAATATGGCCTTCAAGGAGTGGATGAATTGGGGACCCCCTTGTGGGGGCTTGCCCAAATTTTAGTGATAAAACTAGAAGCCTTCACCCCTCACGTCTAGGTGTATACATATGGTGAGTAACTTTAGAGGATGACACAATCCTCTTGCATTACAAAGCGTTAAACCAAGGCTAAGAGAATTACTTGTGCAATCCTCTTTTGGGGTAGGCTTCTATTTTAACAACTTGTAGTCATATCCATAGTGTCCCCTCAATCAGTTTGTATGCATGTGAGACACTCAAGTATTTAGTGGATCATGTTGACTCCTTAGGCACTACTCGCCTTATCTGAACTATCATTCACACAACATGTCCAAGCTTGGAAGGATGTAAGACAAGTTTTTGTTCAATGTGTTATTTATATACCGGTTGATGTTTTTACCAATTTGAGGTCATCTTGTAAAGGGCAAACACTCCCTCTAGATATGCCTCTCTAGAATCAGGGATAAAATAAGCTTTATCTTCACCCAAGGTCTGTGAAGGCGAGCGAAGAGGATACAACTATATTTTATCTGATATGTTGCTTACTTTAAGGGATTTAATCTATGACAAAAGCTCAAAAAAGAAGAAGTGTTGAGAAACACTTCTTCAAACACACCAAGAAGAGTTCATTTTCCAAAATGAACCTAATTAGAGAAACTAAGTGTTTTCTACCTAAGAAAAATACACAATAGTATGTTTAAGTATGCAAGTTCAATTTATTTCCCACACATCAAGAAGGAAAGCATGTAAGAAAGGTGTGATTGTTTTTTTCTTTAAGCCATTCAAGAGTTTGTGAGGTTCATTCCCTTAGTTCATTCAAGATTGATATGAGGTTAATTGACCTTAGAAAAACATACATTCCAAGACTATGTTTAATCTATACATGTTCATTTTATTGAAAAACAAATTACTCCATGGAACCTACATGAAAAATCATCAGTAGTTTCAATTTCCTTGAATGTGAAATGTTGCGAGAAACCCGAGATTAGTAACATGAAAATAAAAAATGTTAAATTTTTTGGGATAGGTCAGAGACGTCAGTCTCAAAGCATAGACAATGATCTACACAGATGATGATCTGGGCAGATAATGGTCAACATAAAAGTAAAGACCAGATTGACATGTGTCACTGATTACCTGCATGCAATTTGAGGAGCAAAGATGACACTTGGCACTCAAAGATGATGATATGAAAACAAAAATATTATCTAGTTGTGAGGGTAAAAATCCAAAATTTTTAGCAGCATTTAATTTCACAAAACTGTACTACTATCAAAAAATTGAATGTTGCTCTGTCAGAATACCATAAAAAGTGATTTAAAACATTAAAATTTTAAACATTTGTTAACAAAATAGAGACAACAGCCTCTAGGCAGAGACGTCGATCTGGGAAAATTAAAAAATCTAGGGCGGAGATGACTCTGGGTAGTCGCAAATGACGTTCCATAGTTTTAGTGTGTGAATGACAAATTTTCAAAGATTCAAAAAGGAATTCAGGGACGTGGTTCCCACCAGACATAAACCTACCTGTGTGGAACAAGCTCAAACATGAAAAACGTTAGTCATAAATCAATCTAATCTAAAAATGTTCATAAATCTTGCAACTACACAAAGCTTTCACACAACCTTAGATAGAGATTAAACAAGTGCACCCAAATGGCTTGTTTGATTTGCTCTTTTATGAAAATGTGGATGTGCTCTCCCAACACAATAATATATTCCTAAATGATGTTTGAAAATGGGTGAGGATGGTAAGATGTAAACTAATGGAGTGATGAAGAGCTCAAGAACAAGTATGAGGAACTTGTCTCAAGCTTTCAACAAATGCAAATGAGATTAAAACTAAGAACTATGACGATATGAAAGATTGAAACAAGATAAGATAATTTTTTCCATTATCCTAACATAAAATATCTAGATTCTATGTATGTGTTTATGTGTTAATCACATGTACTTGCAAATCTACAAACACAACACTCTATAACTCATTAACTCAATTGTTAACACAAGAAATCAATCAAAGCATACATTAAAAAGTAAGTTATAACTTCCTATTTAGAATGAGTTTGATATAACTATGATAATTATCTCACAGTTATGCTTTAGACCAGTGACATACAATCCTAAGATAGAATATTCAAATTGAAAAGAAGCCATTAGAATGCATCTTAAGCTAAAAATATATCAATTCTACATTCATTTGATCCAACTAAGAAATTAAAGTGTTTTCTAATTAACTAGATGCATGAAATCAATTCAGCAGCATAAGCTTAGTGCAAGAGTGTAAAGGAATTGGGACCTTATGAGCTCAAAACTCACTCCTTTTATGGAGGATGAGAGGAAATGAGTGGTTGAGATTGATTCTTGACGAGTGATTAGGATTGAACCTTGCTTGAGCCATGTGAGGTGATCCATGTGTGTCAACTCCCATTGGCCCATCAATTGACTGTCATTTTAGTGGTGAGTTGTAATTTAGAAGAATTTATTAATTTATTTAAATTAATTACTTTAGCCAAGGATTTAATGAGGTTAATTTAATTAAATAGGCCAAGGTAATTAATAAGAATTTAATGATAGATCATTAATAGATGATGTTTATTTTGATGGATTTTATTGATTTTGATGAATTATGCCAATAATCAAATAATCGAATTAGCACAATTGAGAGTGAGATCATTAGTTAAGACAAAATAGGGCCTTCGATTAAAGTAGCCCAATTTAGGGTGATTGCAGATTCAAACTAAAAAAATGCTAAGAACTCAAGAAAACTCTAGAATCAAACTAGTATAATAAATAATGCAAAAATGGGAGATGAAAATACAAGAGGCAAGGCTCCTATTTATAGAATTTTGGAGCAAGGATGAGGGCTTGGATGAGGTGGTATCTATGTGACATCCACATAGGATCCACATAAGGGAAACATAGGCTTGGAAGGTATGGCTTTGCAAAAGTCAACTTGGGACAAGATGGGCATTTAAGGTTGAAGGGCCCAAGGTTTCTCACCCATGTGTGAGCAACCTTGGAGAAAGGAGTGGGGGACAAGAGTAGAAGAACATTTAAGAAAGTTTGGTGGCTTCCTTGGGAGGATTTTCTCACATGTGATATTTCATGTTAAGATAATGAAAAAATTTATCTTAGCTTATTTCAAGCTTGCATATCATCATAGTTCTTAGTTTTAATCTTATTTGCATTTGTTGAAAGATTGAGACAAGTTCCTCATACTTGTTCTTGAGTTCTTCATAAATCCATTAGCTTACATCTTACCATCCTCACCCATTT
Organism: Thuja plicata; assembly: GCA_018584345.1. NCBI lineage: Eukaryota > Viridiplantae > Streptophyta > Pinopsida > Cupressales > Cupressaceae > Thuja > Thuja plicata. The sequence continues at coordinate 776,585 of MU226199.1, forward strand.
TTAAAAATAATTTGGGATTCTATTATTGTGTTGGGAGAGCACATCCACATTTCCATAAGAGAGAAAATCAAACAAGTCATTTGGGTGCACTTGTTTAAGCTCTATTTGAGGTTGTGTGAAAGCTTTGAGTAGTTGCAAGATTTATGAACATGTTTAGATTAGATTGATTTATGACTAATGTTTTTCATGTTTGAGCTTGTTCCACACAAGTAGGTTTTCACATATATATTCTGGTACACTCGATGGGACCCATGTCCCTTAATTCCTTTTTGAATTTTTGAAAATCTGTTATTCACACGCTAAAATTGTAGAATGTTGTCTGTGACTACCCAGAGTCGTCTTCGCCCTGGATTTGTGAGCATTAGGGGATAATGAGGTTAGGAAACACTATTTAAGTGTGATTAGATGTGGAATTAGCAATAGAGGTAGGTTTAGAGAGTGAGGCAAAACATGTAGGGTAGGATCTATGTTTAGATTAGGATTTGATTTAAATTATATTTAAATTAATCATGGTTAAGAGGAATTTTAGGATATTGTGAGGAATAGATAAATTTGTCATTTGTTTAAATAGGATTTATGGAGGACCATGTAATAAATTAAATTTACTACATGAGAGAGAGGGGGTGTTTAAATTAAATTTAAATACCTTAGGTAATGAACCCAACTTAATTAAATAAGTTTAATTAAATGGGCAGAGGACTACAACAAAGATAATTAATTATAATATTGCAAGGATAATTATTTAAAATAAATTTAATTAATATGAACAATTTTAGACGTATATATAGATATATATATATACATATCTGTATGTACACACACATATATATACATATATGTATATACACACACACACATATATGTGTGTGTGTATATACATATATGTGTATATATACATGTGTATATATATATAC
>MU226199.1:777590-796041 GCA_018584345.1 Thuja plicata
TATATACATATACACATATGTATATGTATGTATATATATACATATATGTATATATATACATATATGTATATATACATATACATATATATATGTACATATATATATACATACATACATACATATACATATACATATATACACACACACACACACACACACACACACACACACATAAGCGTGTTTGAATGATTGTATGTATATACATGAAGACATTATATTTTTCCACTAGTATACACAAGGAAAAACATGATCTACACCATTGGTTTACACTACACCGACAGACAAGGCACAACACTACCCAACGCCAAGGTTGCCTGATACTGCCAAGTTCAAAGCCTCCCAACAAACATTATTCAATGTTACCTGATGACAAAAAGGTTAACAGAACCTGACAAGTAACAACTGTGCAACCCGACAGAACAACAAAGAGAGGAACCCGACAGATGAAGGGAACCCGATGATCAGTTCAACAAAGGAACGCTGATAGACTTTCACTTCAACCTGACGACCAAGAACCGACAGTCAGTTACATCCCGCAAAAAGTGGATCTAACTTTCCACGTCAGATAAATCACTGAAGTTGTATATATAACTTCTTGAATTGTTTTTAAAACCATTATGTGTGGAGGAAGTAATGTATTTAATATTTTTTAAATTAGTTTTACTGATTTAAAACATGCAAACTAAAGATCAATGCCAAGTTGTAAACCTTGGATCTAAGAGTTAACATTGTAATGCGTGATTCTAGGATAGGTCAAATACTTGTTTAAATAGATGCTCAATATATTGTGAATATGTTGTTGTTTGATGAATATTGTAGCCACTAAGAGCATCTAAGGACTAGACAAGAGATTTCATGCACAAGGACACAAAAAGATCGAATCAGTTTCAAGAACAAGAACACAGGCTACTGACAAGCAGAGAAAAGGTATTCATCAATCGCTATAGGTGATATTCTTATTATGAGAGCTTTAATGGATCTATAATCAACAATTTTAGATTGCATATAGTCAGGTCAAACATATGTACTCATTCTAACAAGTGTATCACACTTAAGAAATCCTTTTAATAAAGGTGGACCTAACAGTCCTATTGTAAATCTCTTAACTGAGTGCACACTTAAATCAGTGTTGCTAAAGCTCTTAACAGAGTAGATCTTAAAAAGTCTCCACTTTAATACTCCTAACAGGGTAGATCATCAGAAGTGATCAATTATAAGCCTTTACCAACTCCCTTCCATTCTCCAAATAGTGAAGTTTTATGGGTGCCATCCTCACCACAGTTTTTACTTTCTAACATGATTTTTCTACGATATCATATCTTGTGTTATGTGTTTATTACTTTCATGAATGTTTCTATGAATGTTGCAAACAATTAAAGACTATGAATTAATGTTACATGCATAAGAAAGAACAATAGTAATGGTTGGTAATACAGTAAATAATGATTGCTAATGATGAATGGTGAAAAGAGTTAAAAGTTTTAGAGGTACTGATTCACCCCTCCCCTCTTAGTACTACTTCCCAATAATCCCAACAATTGGTATCAGAGATAAGTCTCTTCTTGGAAAATCTTAAAGGCTTAAGATCAAATATCATACAATGGAGAAGTACAAACTTGATAAGAATATTGAGAATAAAAAGATTGAGATACAGATGTTCTATGAATAGTATAAAGAAGCGAGAGTCAAGATGAGAGAGATGCTGAATGAGAGGAAAGGTATGGCAACCCGGAGCAATGAAAAATATTATCAAGAAGAAGAGATTCCAGATTTCTTTGAATCTTCAGGATCAAATATAAGTAATACATCAGATACATCAGAAGAGAACATCACAAATCTGAAGGAGATCAATCAACATCTGATAGAGAAAATAAAGATGTTGCAAATCGGTCAAGAGTCCCAAATGGTAAGAATGATTGATGTGATGAGTTCTGCTAGACAAGTTGAAACAGAAAGAACACTTGCTATTGATGACAGAAGGAAGATTACGAAGAAACTACAAGAAAAGGAGTTAGAAATTCAAAGACATGCTGAGCATCACCATGAGATTACAAATTAGATTATTCAAATGAGTCAAGAAGCAAACATAATGAATATACAACTCATTGAAAGAGTATAGGCTATCGGTGAACTAAGAGAAGAAAATGAAAAACTAAAGCACGAGGCTAGAATTGAGTGACATCATAATGAAGTTATCAGAAAGGCTGAAGAGAGCAATAAAATAATGGATGATTTTCTTGAAGGACAATGAAGAGTCAACAACAACAACAACGGTTTAGGCTTTACTAAAAATGGAGAATCATCAAATCAAGCCAATCCAAAGAATGTCTATGAAAATCCAAGACCAAGAAAGCTGACATGCAAACACTGTGGAAAGCAAGGGAACACATCAAATGTGTGTAGAGGCAAAATGAAAGGTATTCCTAAATCTACATCTTCATTCATAGGATTCTGTTATAAATGTAACAAGAAAGGACATAAAGCATATGAATGTAAGTCCAAGATGGATCAACCAAAGAAGGAAACCTACATGGACAAATACTGTCCTACATGCAACATGAATGGGCACACAACTAATGAATGCTGGAAAAATAAAAGGCAAGCATGGAAGCCTAAAGGTCAAGAAACTCCCTATCAACCAAAGAGAATCGGTAATCAATATGTATGGGACTACAATACTTGGACAAACTGTACAACATGTGGTAGAATGGTCACATTGCTGCAAATTGCATGAGGGAATAGACCAAAAGATCTAGAGGCTGGTCAAACCCCAGAATGGCATAATTACACTGTCACAAAGTTGGTCATCTCAAGAAAGATTGCAAAGAATGAATGACAGAGACAAGCACATATCCCAATGGAAACACCATTGAATATATTAGGAGGACTAGAGATAAAATGTGGAGAAAAGATTCAAGCAATGATGAAGCTGGACCAAGCAATGAAAATCGTGACACCTCATCCAATGGATCCAGTGACATCACCACCCCCACTTAAGCTGAATAAGTAAGTATGGAACTACACTACACCAAGTCATATTTTGCATCAGTTCCATTATACAATTGATAGATGTTCAAAATCTGCATGACTAAAGATGCATATTATGTTACTTGTTACAATTCTGAGAAAACAACCCCATCGGTATACACATAACAAAAATCATCGATGAACATAATGGATGAGCTGTTTACACTTACTGAGATTTTTCAGTCAAACACATAAAATGGTTAAGTTACCAATGTAACTCGACACCCATCGGTAAGGAAGCAAAGTTAAAAAGTTGTCATGACAGAATACCGATATCCGTCGGTAAAAGAAAAATTCTTAACAACCATCTCGAGCATCCTGAAAACACCGATGATGATTCTAAAAGTCTTCTCTATGAACTCCATCTTCATGTCCCGATGAGTCATTGAGCATTTATGACAAAGACTTAGGGAAAAAGTATATAAATAGTCGACGGGAGCACTTCATTTTGCACCCGCAATTTGAAGAGAAAGTTGAGTGAAAAATAGAGTGATTGAAGAGCATTCAACAGAGTGACCTCAAATTGATCCAAGAACACAACAAATAGATCATTCACCATTATCACAGATCAAATTAAGTATTGAGGGCATCGAAAGAACTCTTCATTATTTTTCAAGAAAGCCCTAAATTTCAAGAAAGCCCTAAATGTTGAAAAATGTTGGAAACCACCTCAAGAACCACTAAGATCAAGAGTGATAAGAAGAATGTGGTTAGGTTAATCAAGAATAACACCTGTGCAGAACTCAAATACAAGATATGCATGGAGATTTCATCACAACCCGATGAAACTGACACGTTTTCTAAGATTCCACCTAGGGTTTTGCTGATAGAGGACGTAAGGTCCTACATTCACTGCAAGATTGATGAAACAGGTGATCTGGAGATGGATGAAGCTTACAAGAGGCTTTGTGATGCAAAAGGAAACCTAAAGGAAGAGCACAAACACTTAGAAGTTAAAGGGATAACTAATGCCCTACATTTCCTGAGGGACTTCAAAACTGACTGGATCAGGTTGGTACTTAGCAGAATGCATGACCAGAAGCTATGGTTGGATCAACCCAAGCAGGTCACTAAGGATTTCCTTCATGTTGTCACTGGTTATCCAATAACCAACAAGCCTAATGGCCACAAGAATCCTTCTAGGCTAGAATTTGAAAATCTTACAAAAGCTTAATGGGATAACAGAGGTCTGAAAGTGAACACCATTACCGATGAAGAACTGAGATTCGATGCTTGTGTGATTAGTTACAAGATATTTCAAGCAAGTAGGCTGAACAACATATCATCAACATCAGTAAACACAACTTACAAGATAGTAACCAAAGGAATTTAGATGGATCTGTGTGAGATCTTTCTAAAACAACTTGATGAGAACATGAACACAATTAGGTCTGCAAAGACTAACACATGTAAGTTTGGCTCACTTATCATGTGTATATTTTTCTACTTTCAAGAATACTTTCCTTCAGTAGTCAAAGTGAAATGGGACTCTACTAATCCAGTGACACTACAAATCAGTGAATTAATTAAGTCACTAGGAGATAATTTTGAGTCTGTGATGATTGCATACTTCCTTGAATTCAAGGAAAAGATGATGGAAAGGACAAGGATCCCTGAGCAACTTATTGAAAAACATAGGGATGAAATATGTTTTATGGTGGATATAGAATTCACCCACATCAAATCGGTTGTACCAAGTATAGCTTGGTTAGCCCCACTTGATTATGAAATTAACATAGATCAAGCAACCAGTGCTATTGATGCATTGATCAATGAGCCTATTGACAACAAGCAACCAAGGTTTGGAACCTATGAAGAGGGTAGATCAAAGATAAAAAGAGGCCTAGAAATTAAGAAGACTATCAATAAGAAGAATAAAATGGTCAAGAATCTTAAAAAGATTCTATCGGTCAATGAGGGGGAACAAGAACAAATAGAGAAAACTGATGAACAGGGTACCATCGGTGAAGGGCATGATGAGCAGAGATCAGATTCTGAGGAAAATAAATCGGATACACCTCCACCTCATACAAAGAAGCAGAGGACAAGGAGTCAAACTGCTAAGATCGATACCACCTCTCTTAAGAAAGGTCAAGTAAGGACCTATAAGAGGAAGTAGCCAACAAAATAAACAAAGCAACAAACTGTGAAGACAACACCTACAAAAAGGAGAAAAACATTAGTTAGGACAAAAGCTGACATAGAAGACACAAAAGATGATGAGCCTGATGTGACAAAGAAGAATTTTAGAAATCTAACAATTGATGAGGCTGCTGAATATATTGCTGCATCTGGCACAATGCATGACAAGAAAATTAGACAATGGGATACACTCAAATGAGAGGACCAAAATAAGATACAATATGCCATAATAAGGGTAACGGTCAAGTACAAATATGTACCAGCTAAATTTTTCAACCAAATACCCAAGGAGCTAGGTAAGAAAATATCTCAACAATGGTCATATGCTCTACAGACTGAAAGAGAGGAAAGGGAGAGGGTACTTGTTACACTTATGCCTCTCGAATATAAGGTTGAATAAATCAAAGAAATTATGAAGAAGCACTCAGGAAAATTTGTAGCCAAAATAAGGGCTTACAAAGTGCTTGAAGATAATTTTATAGAGCTGGATACAATGACCGAGACTAAATGGAGACAACTCCTAGATCTACTAGTAGAGTCAACAAGTCATGAGGAACAGTTACTTCTCACCGACACACCTCATAGAGAGGAGGAGAAAGATAAGGCAAGTCCTCAACACATTGCTTCGGACAATGTTGAAGATATGGAGTCAATAGATTTGGACAAGGTAATGGATGATCTTGACATTCAAGACATCACCAATTATGACTCTGATAAAGATCCACAGAAGAAAGATGATGTAATATTCATAACACTTAAGGATCAGGGAAGGCAACAAGAATTGAAGACATCAGAGGATAAATAAATGAATGTTGCTGATGAGACATGGCAGGACACTTCAGTCATGGACATAATAGAACCAGAACTTGTAGAGCAAGTACAAAAAGATGAGGATGTCACTACTCAAAAAGACCAAACCGATGAGCAGGACACCACTCAAGATAAATCCCAAGCTAGCACACAAAGTAATATGCCTGTATTAATGAAGGCAATCAATATACTAGAGGGTAATGATGGATCTACTGTAGAAGACACAAGCACACCCGAGGACAAGGGTGATGCTGAAGAAAAAGACAACAAATGATACAAAGGACACAACTACAGAGTAATCTACAATTGATGATTAGAAAGATAAGTTTGATGATCAAAGTAAAGAAGAAACACAAAAGGTAGAAGAGGACATGTAGAAAGATAAGAGTGAAGAAGCAAAGAAAGATGATCTTGAAAAGAAAATAGAAGAAAAATCTGCAGAGACACCCAAGGTTGATGGAGAGACGTCTTCACCAAACTGACAGGTGCACACTGAGAAAAAAAACAAGAAGCATCATCAAAAAAGCCTTCACCAAGAACTTCAGAGAGGACAAATGAACTAGCAATGGTAGTTCATACATCTGCGTCCCCACAAGTCTCAAAGAAGAAGAAGAGCAAGCATAAGAATCCAGTAACTCTGGATGAAATCATTGAGATTCCAGTTTATGATCCTAGGACATTGGATCCAACTGAATTGACCAAGTATGCAAGACTCTGTGAGAGAAGGAAATGCAAGACAAACTGAGAAAAGCCATAAAAGAGGCAAAGGTACTTGAAGTAACAAGAGGAATACTTCTACAAATAGTACCAAATGTAGATGTTGATCAAACAACCCCAATGCTTGATCAACTAGTGGTTCTCACAGAGGTAATCACATCTCAGAACATAGATGTTGAGAAGGTCATGGAAGAAAGACTTGAACAGAAATATGAGTTCAAGCTAGCAGAGAAGATAAGCCAGGAAGTGGCATTGAAAAAGGTAAAGCTTTTCTGAATTGGTTAGCACAATTGATCCAATAATCTTAGAAGCTATTACTTTGATACAAAAATCATGCACACTTGATCAACTCACCCAGGATTATACTGACAAGATAGCATAGATCGATGCTGATCTTTAGAAAAGTGCACAAAGTCTCATGAATAGTGAAGAAGACAATAAAATTGCACAATGAGAAACTCAAACAAGCTCGGAAATTGAGATAGGACATTCAGATTGCAGAGACAAAGTTTAGAGATGAGGTAAATGAGATCAAGCACAACTCTTACCGACACTCTCACTATTGCAGAAACATATGATAGAGGCAAATGCACCAATTGCCACCCCAGAAATATCTATCCTAAATAGCATTTATGATATGCATGCAAGGCTAGAGCTAGAGCTAGAGCACATGACACTAGAACTCCTGAAAGAAAAATGGGAGAAATTGCTCGAAGACATCAAGAAAACCCATTCACATATTCTTGACACATTGTAAGTTACACATTTTTGTCACATTTTTGGCATCTTATAAGTTGTACATTTTTGTCATGAGTATCAAATAAAGGGGGAAGTGATATGTACAATCACAGTAAAAGAAGGGGGAAGTGAAAGGAGGAAATGATGTGTACAGTATTGAAAGACCAGAGAACAGGGAATGTATAGTATAGAGGCAAGTATACATGTACATATACTTATACTATACCGATGCATACAATTAGGGGGAGTCATATAATGACAAGGATATAGACATGGTGTACATACTAAACACTTTAGTATTATGTACATATTCATTTTTGATACTAATGTCAAAGGGGGAGATTGAAGGCATTATATTTTTCCATTAGTATACACAAGGAAAAAACATGATCTACACCCGGTTTACACTACACCAAAAGATAGGGCACACCACTACCTGACACCAAAGTTACCCAATACTGCCAAGTTCAAAGCATCCTGACAAACACTATTCAGTGTTACTTGATGACAAAAAGGTTAAAAGAACCTAACGAGTAACAACAGTGCAACCCGACAAAAAAAAAAGAGAGGAACCCAACAAATGAAGGAAACCTGATGATCAGTTCAACAAAGGAACACCGACAAACTTTCAGTTCAACTCGACGACCAAGAATCGATAGTCAGTTACATCTTGCAAAAAGTGGATTTGACTTTCCACGTTAGATAAATCACTGAAGTTGTATATATAGCTTCTTGATTTTTTTTAAAAACCATTATGTGCAGGGGAAGCAATGTATTTAATGTTATTTTAATTATTTTTTCTGATTTAAAACATGCAAACTAAAGAACAAGGTCAAGTTGTAAACCTTGGATCTAAGAGTTAACATTGTAATGCGTGATTCTAGGATAGGTCAAATACTTGTATAAATAGATGCTCAATCTATTGTGAACATTTTGTTATTCACTGAAGATTGTAGCCACTAAGAGAATCTAATGATCAGACAAGAGATTTCATGCACAAGGATAGAAAAAGATCAAATCAGTTTCAAGAACAAGAAAACAGGCTACCGACGAGCAGAGAAAAGATATTCATCAATCACTATAGGTGATATTATTATTATGGTAGCTTTAATGGATCTGTAATTAGTAATTGTAGATTTCATACAGTTAGGTCAAACATATGTACTCATTCTAACAAGTGTAGTACACTTAAGAAATCCTTTTAAGAAAGGTGGGCCTAACAATCCTATTGTAAATCTCTTAATCGAGTGCACACTTAAATCAGTGTTGCTAAAGCTCTTAACAAAGTAGACCTTAACAGGTCTCCACTTTAATACTCCTAATAGGGTAGATCATTAGAAGTGATCAATTGTAAGCCTTTACCGATTCTCTTCCATTCTACAGATAGTGAATTTTTGTGGGTGCCATCCCCACCACAGTTTTTACTTCCTAACAGGAGTTTTCTGCTATATCATATCTTGTGTTATGTGTTTATTACTTTCATGAATGTTTCTATGAATGTTGCAAACAATTAAAGATTATGAATTAATGTTACATGCATAAGAAAGAACAACAATAACGGTCGGTAATACAATAAAGAATGATTGGTGAAAAGAGTTAAAAGTTTTAGAGGTACTGGTTCACCCCTCCCCTCTCAGTACTACTTCCCATTAATCCCAACATATACATACATATAATTAATTTAAAAAAAACAATTTTCAATATTAAAAAGTACCTAATTGTAAGTTTTTAAGTGCATGGGCATGTTCACATGTTTTACATTTGCGTTAGGAAATGATGGTCACTGATTCCCCCATGTCCCTTTTATTTACACCATCGACCATGTACATGCCTTTTCTTGGATGCATGTAAAAACATTATGACACCCTAAAAATAAATGCTTTGAACACATTTGGGGATTATGTAGATATGTATACAATATACATGCATACACATGCATTTATGCACTATACATGGCTATATTTATAATTATGTATACATACATATATAATTATCCATACATACACATAAAAATATATGCATACGTACATATTATTGTTGGAAATGAGTTGAGTAACTTAGAGGGGAGGGGTGAATAAGTTACCACAAAAACAAATCCAAGTCCCTTAGATGTCTTAAACAAATTAGTCATTGTTGCTCGGTTAACATAGATGTTTCTCTGCCACTTAGTTAACATAGCAAATCTTAAGATATTAACTATGATTATCTTTTATAATTAATTGCAGGAACATAAACCATAAAGAAAATGAAATGTACACAAATAACACCAAGATTTAACGTGGAAACCCAATCTGGGAAAAACCACCAATAACAACTAGTCATTGCTTTTAACTCTTCTGAAGTGAGCCCTGTTAGGAGTCAATCCTGTTAAAGGTTACAATAACACATTGCTAGGTGTGACCGGGTTAGAGGATTTAATCACCCTGTAAGGGGTGGCCTTGTGAAAGGTCTTTAAACACTTCAATGTAGAAATATCACCTTGTTATATGATTTACAAAAGACTGTTAAGAGATTTTATCACTGCTATAATTGTTAGAGAGTAACAATGAATTGACCTATTTTGATAAGCAACTATTGTTACTAATTTAGATCTTTGTTCTAGATTAAGTACTTGATCCTCACTGATCAGATATTCTGTTACAGTCCTTTGTATTCTGTCTTCAATCAAAATCACATCTGATTTTCCCTTCACTCTTCATATCACACTTCACATGCAATTTCCACATCACTACTATTATCTCACACAATTCAATCCAAACTTGACCTTACATATATATGTTAAGCCTTGTCAAGTTGGCCTTGATATCCTTCCAAATAACTATTAACATGTTTGTTGGCTTCATATAACTAATTATCCATAAAATATAATCCACTGTTAGTTGGCTGACACTAACAGTTTGCTTGGTAAATACTGAAATCCTTCAATGCCCGACCAACACTGCAATGCTTGAGTGAGCTCGGTTAGAACTAAAAAACACTTTGGTCATCTTCAATGATCAAGAGAGCTAGAAAAATGCTGACTATGCTTGGATAGGATTAGACATTTGTGTAAACATCACTATACTTGTGTAAACATCAATGACAATACCCAATTGAATAATTGTCATCAACAATCTCCCTCTTTGACATTGATGGAAACACAACATGTCACAAAACATAGAATTATGGAGCAACAGACATAAGAATTAAATATTGTTAATGTCCTTAGCTTCATTCTGATTCTCATCCAATTTTATTAATGTCTTTAGCTTCATTTTGATTCTCATCTAAAACTCCCTCAAACACTGAAATATAGATTTCTCCCTCTTACATTAATCTCTGTCTCTGATAAAGTTCTCCCTCTATCATCAATCTCTCCATCAGTAATCTCTCCCTCTTTCACTGATCATGTAGTAATCTCTCCCTCTATTGTGAGTTATTATGACATACAGTAATCTCTCCCTCTTTGAAAACCAATACCAAAGACACCAACTGATGTATCCAATGAAATTGTAATGTACTTGTATGTACTGATTCATATGCAATAAGCTCTAAATATCTGCATCAACATGTTAAGTCTGTTCTGTAGCTTGGTTGATGCATCACTAAACTATGTTTTAGTGAGCCTTAGTTAGGGGAATTACCCCTAGCTTTCCTCTAAGATACAAAAATGCATCCTTAGGTAGCGGTTTTGTGAATATGTCTGCAATTTGTTCTTTGGTATTCACATATTCCAATCTTACTTCTTTTTTCTGAACCAATTCCCTCAAGAAATGATATTTTATTACAATATGTTTAGTCTTTCTATGCATCACAGGGTTCTTTGAAATGTTAATAGCACTGGTGTTGTCATAGTAGATAATGATAGGTTATGTGATTTCCACCTTCATACCCGACAACAATTGTTTGAACCATATGATGTTTGAACAATTCACTGCTGCAGCAACATATTTTGCTTCTGATGTAGATTGAGAAATGCAGTTCTGTTTCTTGCTTGTCCAGGAGACTAACCTCTTTCCAAGAAATAGTGCTCCACCACTTGTACTCTTTCTATCATCAACACTTCCTGCCCAATCAACATCAGTAAAGGTCTTCAAATCAAAGTTTCCTCCTTTCTTATACCATAATCTATAATCTTTAGTAGCCTTAAGATATCTCAGAATCCTTTTGATAGCCATCAAATGATTCTCTCTAGGATCAGATGAAAACCTTGCAACAATACCGACTACTAATGCAATATCAGGTCTAGTGTGAAAAACATATTGAAGTTTGCCAATCATGGATCTGTATGTAGTCTGATTTACCTCCTTTGAATCATCATCCTTGGATATCTTATGTCCAGTAGGCATAGGTGTTCCAACTTTTCTAGAGTCTTCCATCCCAAATTTCTTCAGTATTTCTTTTATGTACTTAGACTGAGTAATGTAGATACCACCCTTCATATGATAAAATTGTAAGCCAACAAAAATTTTGATTTCACCAAACATAGACATCTCAAATTCCTTACTCATAGCTTCTGAGAATGCTTTGCATAAGTCATCATATCCAGTGAACAATATGTCATCAAAAAATATTTCTGCTAATAGTATCTTGTTCTTAGGTCCTTCTTTGATGTATAAGCTACTATTGTCATTATTTCTCTGAAATCCAATACTTATCAAGTAACCATGCAATCTTTCATACCAGGCTCTCAAATCTTGTTTCAGTCCATACAATGCTTTGTGCAGTTTGAAAACCATATTCCTTTTGTTAGGTTCTACAAAACCTTCAGGTTTCTCAATGTAGACTTCCTCTTCAAGAATTCCATTCAAGAATGTAGATTTTACATCCATTTGATATACTTTGAATCCTGTATGTGCAACATATGCCAGAAGAGTTCTGACTCCTTCAAGTTTTGCAACAGGAGCAAAGGTTTCTCCATAGTCAATACCCTCTTCTTGAGCATATCCTTTACATAATAGTTTGGCTTTGTTTCTGGAAACTTCACTGTTCTCATTCATCTTGTTTATGAAAACCCAATTAGTACCAATTACTTTCTTGCCTTTTGGTCTAGGTAAAAGAGTCCAAGTTTTGTTCTTTCTATCTGCTCAATTTCTTCATTCATTACTTCAATCTAGTTCTCATCATTCAATGCATCTTTAACAGTTCTAGGTTCAATTTCACTAAGTAAACATGTACCTTTTATCTTGCTCCTTGTCATTACACCTTTTTTCTTATCTCCACTTATTTGTTCAGGTGCATGATGCCTTCTAACATATTTAGATAGTACAAGATCCTTCCTCCTTGATATGGCATTGCTCCACTATGTTCACCATGCTCAAATATTTTGTCCCGCTCTTCTGTTTGAAACTTGGGTTCCACTATCTGAGACTCGAGTGCATCTGTCTATGACTTGGGTACCTCTTTCTGTGACTTGGGTGCCTCTATCTGCGACTCAATTTCTTCAGTCTGAGACTTGATTCCCTCTGTTTGTGACTTAATTTCTTCAGTTAGCATCACTGGTTGCACAGGTTGCAATAAGGTCTATGTAGATGAATTCAGTGGTTGACATGCTTGCTATCCAAGCACCATTTCCTGTATCTTAGGTATAGTATTAGGTTCATAATACATAAATTTTCAGTAGTCTTCAGGCTCTTTATTGATTTGTTCTTCATTTTTACATCAAATTTACCATTTCTTGATTCCTTCAAGATGTAGCATCTACTTCCATATACTTTGAAATAATGAACATTAGGTTTATAGCCATACCATAATTCAAAAGGCGTCTTCTCAGTACCTTTGTTTAGTTGAACTCAGTTCAAGGTGTGAATTGCAGTGCTAATGGATTACTTCCAGTATTTGGTAGCAACATCCTTCTCAATCATCAAGGTTCTTACACAATCCATAATGGATATGTTCCTTCTTTCTGCTATACCATTATGCTATGGTGTACCTGGGGCAGAAACCTATCTTTTGATTCCTCTTTCATTGTAAAACTCATTGAATTCATTAGAAATGAACTCTCCTCCTCTGTCAGATCTTAAGCATTTAAGTTTCTTTCCTGTTTCTTTTTCAACTCTGGCTAGGTACCATTCAAACTTCTGAAAGGCTTCTGATTTGTCTTTGAGAAACATAACAATCATCATTCTAGAATGATCATCAATAAATAGAATGAAGTACTTCTCACCTGTGTAACTTGTTGTTCCAATTGGTCCACATAACTCAGTATGCACCAATTCCAAGACTTCTTTTGTACATTAGTTCTTTCTCTTGAAGCTTGTTTTTCCCATCTTCCCAATTTGACATTGTTTGCATATTGCTAGTTAAGGTTTCTTCAGAACATGAATACCTTTTACTCTTCTATTCTTACTTATGTTGACCAGGTTGTCAAAGTTCACATGACACAACCTTTTATGCCATAACCAACTTTCTTCTACTTGTGCAGTAAAACATGAACTTTCATTGAGATCAAGATAAAATAGATTACCTTTTGTTTGTGTGCCAGTTCCAACTAGGTTTCCTCTACCATCCAGGAGCTTGGCCTTACCATTCATGAATTCTACCTTGAAACCAATGTTATTCAGCTATGCCACACTTAGTAGATTATGCCTTAGTCCTTCAACCTAATAAGCATTATCACATTTGATTCCTTCTGTAAGAGCAATACAAGCTTTACCTTTTACATAGTAGGGTTCATCATTCCCAAAACTAACACTCCCACCATCATAGTATTCAAGATGTTCAAATTTGGTTTTATCACCAGTCATGTGGTGAGAACAACCACTCAATTATCAATGTGTCATTCTTGCTAATATGAGAATATAGTGTTGTCTTTTCATTGTCTTCACTATCTGACTCATCGTTAATAGCAATGTAAACCATTTCATCTTCATCTTCATCACTATCAGAATCTTTAGCAATATAACAAGATTTCTTACCTTTGTCCTTGTAGCTTTTTTATCTTTTATAGTCTTTCTTGCCCTTATACTTGTTGAACTTTTTCTCACCTTTATCTTCCTTGTTCAGACATTTAGCAGCAATGTGACCGACCTCATCACATGCAAAGCAAATCAATGGTATTGTTCCTTTGTATTGTCCTTTTCCTTTTGCATCTCTCCTTGCAAGTAATACTTCAATGATTTCTAGATCCTCATCATTAGAATCATCATCACTATCACTATCAATATGTTTTCCTTTCATCTTTCCAAGGTTTAATTTAGCTTTGAATGCTAGCTCAAGATTGCTAGGATTAGGAGAATAATTGTCAAAGTTATCCAACTCAAAAGTAGATAATCTTCCAATAAATCCATCTAGAGTTATACCATTACTGCATCTCATCTCTTGAATAGATGAAACTCTAATTGCATAGATAGGAAGTAAAGTTCTTAATACCTTGCTAACCACTATTGTGTCTTCAATTACTCCACCGACAGCTCTGATGGCACTGACACTTTTCATGATTCTTTCACTGTATTTTGTAATGTCCTCTCCTTCTTTCATTTTCATCATATCAAATTGAGAGACTTTCTACTTTGTCTCTCTTTACATTTGCATCTCCTTCATAGATATCATGTATCTTTTTCCACATATCAAAGGCAGTAGGGAAGTCCTTGACTTCATCAAATTTGAAATAGTTGAGTGCAAAGGCTATATCAATCATGATTATGTTATGATACTTCATTTCCACCATCTGATCCACATACATAGGTCTTGGTGGTTCCACATACTTATGATCCAGGAATTGTAAAGTAGTATCTCCAATAGTAGATAGATGTAGCCTCATCAGATCTTTCCATGCATTGAAGTTGTCCTTATTGCGCTTAGGGATCTCCCTTCTGTAAGACATATGTGATCTTTAGCTTAGGTCTTTAAACCTTCCATGTAAGCACTTCCATCTCTGATACCAATTGTTGGAAATGAGTTGAGTAACTGAGAGGGGAGGGGTGATTCAGTTACCACAAAAACAAATCTAAGTCCCTTAGATGTCTTAAACAAATCAATCACTGTTGCTCAGTTAATATAGATGTTTCACTGTCACTCGATTAACATAGAAAATATTAAGATATTAACTGTGTTTATCTTTAGTAATTAATTGTAGGAACATAAACCATAAAGAAAATGAAATGTACACAGATAACACCAAGATTTAACGTGGAAACCCAATATGGGAAAAACCACCAATAGCAACTAGTCACTATTTTTCACTCTTCTAAAGTGAGCCCTGTTTGGAGCCAACCCTGTTAAAGGTTACAATAATACACTTTTAGGTGTGACCTGGTTAGAAGATTTAATCACCCTATAAGGATTGGTCTTGTGAAAGGTCTTTAAACACTTCAATGTAGAAATGACACCTTGTTAGAGGATTTACAAAAGACTGTTAAGTCTACTCTGTTAAGAGATTTTATCACTGCTACAATTGTTAGAGAGTAACAATGAATTAACTTGTTTTGATAAGTAGCTATCTTTGATAATTCAAATCTCTATTCTAGATTAAGTACTTGATCCTCTCTGATCAGATAGTTGGTTGCAGTCCTCTATATTCTATCTTCAATCAGAATCACATTTGATTTCACCTTCACTCTTCATATCAGAATCACATCTAACCATACATATATATGTTAAGCCTTGTCAAGTTAGCCTTGATGTCCTTCCAAATAAATAATAAAACTCATGTTTGTCAGCTGCATATAACTAATTATCCATAAAATATAATCCACTTTTATTCGGCTGACACTAACAGTTCGCTCGGTCAATAATGAAATCCTTCAATGCTTGACCAACACTGCAATGCCCGAGTGAACTCGGTTAGAACTGAAAAACACTTTGGTCATCTTCAATGCCTGAGAGAGCTCGACAAACACTGACTATGCTTAGATAGGATTAGACATTTGTGTGAACATCACTATACTTGTGTGAAGATCACTATACTTGTGTAAACATCAATGACAATACACAATTGAATAATAGTCATCAACAATTTTATACAATGCAAATATTAGTCTAACTAGGAATGCAATAGTGAACTAAGACATTCAACTAATAAAACCAAAACAACATATAGGAGAAGGTGAAGAAAGAAAAAAAGTGAGAGTGAAAACCAAGAGCACCAAAAAGAGCCTTCTTGATGTAGATATTTGTCCAATACTTAGGATGTGTGCTCAATGATACTTGCTCAAGCTTCAAATATTGGATGATATTTTGGCATGAGGATAGTATGCTTGGTGATTTTGGCTCTCAAAAGGGCATGATAACTTTTCTTAAATTTTTTGGATGATTTGTGAAAGGGAGAGGGCTCAATTTATAGGCAAAGAGGAGGGAAAATGGAGGGATAGGATTGAAAGTTAATGAAGGACTAGGATGCACTTGAGAGAGAGCACATGGATTATGTTTTCTCAAATGCATTACATTGTGACACGTGTCACAAGGGGAGTGAACTTTGGGGGTTGGAGAAGGATTGAGGAATGTGACCATTTTGGGGATTGTGAGGGATTTGGAGAAGTGGGAAGAAGGAATATAATATTCCTAGGAAGGGACAAAGGTGTAAGAGATGTAAGGGATGTGTAAGTGTATTTAAGGAAGACTTTAATGCATGTGGTTGGGGATTGAAGAGGATGTGACAAGAGTTGAATTTGGAGTTGGCTTAGGATTTCTTAATCATAAGCTTAGGATTGTGCAAATGTTTAGGGAGTGGTTAGGCTTTGATTATATGGCAAGTGGGAGGATTAAGAGTATGTGATGGGAGGAGAGAGAATGAGTGAAGGGAATAATTAATTAATATAGTTAAGAGAGTTTAGTATGTGTGAATGGGTTGGGTTGAGTTAGGATCATAGGTTAATTGGTTGGGATAGGTTAGGTTAGGGGTTAAATTTAGAAGTCATGTACTCAAATTGATTAAAAGAGGTTGTTTTAATCAAGGGAGGAATAAAGGGGGTTTATGAATTAATTTAAATAGACAAATTATATTTATTTAAATTAAAAGAGGAATGGGGATGTAATTGTTGGCAAGTTGACTTCCTGAGGAAGCATGGCTTATTTTGTGTTGTCAATAATGGCAACAAAGTCATACTAAGTTTCTGTCAAAGATAACTTAGAAGATAAAATGACTAAATATAGAATACAGAGCAGACATATAGATATAGAGATCAACACATCAGCGCGCATGTTAGAGACCACACCAGATCAGGCGTGCTTAGGTATATACTCTATGGTGTATATACATGCTATATCCAAACACACAAGGTATGGAACTTCAGTATGGAAAAGATACAGATAGATTAGTACACTGCATTCCAGGAAACTGTCCAGAATACAGAACACAAAATTTGACTACTATTTTGGTCAGCATGTATTATTTTGTGATGCTAAGGCTAAGAACCTTTAGTTATAAGTTTTTAATGATGTAATTAATGTTTTTGTAAACACGCTTGAGCTGACTTGTTCAGAAGCGTTGTATATTTTGTTAAAGAGGCCGACTAAGTGTTATGTTTTGGGTCACGCCTATTCGTTTGTAAAGATATAAGCATGTAATGTATTGTTATGTTACAACGTGCAAGAGAAGTCAATTATTGTGCAAGAAGAAGTTATAGAGGGACTATATAATGAAGTCAGAAGATGATATAGCTCTTTAAGAAGTAAGAGAATCCACACATACACGGAACTGATGAGACAATAGTGTCACTACAGCAGTTCATTTTTGATATAGTGCATATCAACATTCAGAGGGTTGTAGCCTTCATATTATTGGGCAGTGAGCCATCCACCCTTAATAGGATTATTGTAAAAGACTCCTAACAGAGTCAGACCCTTAACCCGGTCATTGTACTCAATTTGTAAAGACTGCTTCTAACAGGGCAAGGGAACATTAACAAGTTCTCCGTAATCATATCTTGTGTTATGTGTTCTGGTATTATGATTCTTTGAATGCACATTTGATGTATGTTTAATTGGCTGAAATATAATTAACTAATAAAAACTGATTCACCCCCCCCCCTCTCAGTGTTTCTAACAATTGGTATCAGAGCTCTGGTCCTCTGAAATAAAGTTTAACCACTTGAGGAGA
>MU226199.1:810573-821462 GCA_018584345.1 Thuja plicata
GTTAAAATCCTTGTGTTATATGTGTATGGTTCATTACTTTATTGTTTTACATTCTACATATGCATTTATGGATTGACTGGTATACTCTGCATATTTACTGAGTATCAGTAAATATAGTTTACTGCTTATCGGTTATCAAGGAGAATAAGGACAGACAATGTAAATTGACAGACAATTATTTTATTTTAAAGGCATACATCTTGTAGGGACTTAATAATTAGAGAAGTATTGATGGGTGGATTAAATTGGATAAATTTTTGAGGCCACTGATTCACCCCCCCCTCTCAATTATTACTAACATAGTTTACTTAAGATAAACTTTAGGAATGTAATAATTAATTCTTTTATTAATTATTATCATGCAACCTAGGTTTCTCCCCTTTAAAGGTTTTGATCACCTTTATAAGGTTTGATCTCTTTCTAATTATTTTCACTCAATGAATTACCTGATAATGTTATTGTATTAAGGGTTTTCTCTCCATTGTTTGTACATGATGTTTCCTCTTTCATCGATCTATTATTTCTGGCCCCCATAACTTTTGCTTCTCTTTTTCTGTGTAGGGTTTGCATGTAGGTGATTGTTGGGAGTTGTAGGGTTGAGTTTTCTTTAACTCCAATATGGTATCAGAGCTCCAGATCTTCATGCACATATTCTCTTCATGAGAGATTTGGCCTTGTTCTTCAAATATGCATTTTTCAAGAGGTTTTTTGTTTCATATTTTTGTAGATCTCGAGGGCGGGGGTTGGAGCACTTTGGGCTCAAATGAACCTCACAGTTGCACTCAAAAAGCCCCAAAAGCCCTATTTTCATATAAGACATGTCTAATTTGGACACAATTGCATTCTGAGCCTATATATATTGTTGGCAAGTGATCATTTTGTGTAAATGTGATTCACCTTTTGGTTTTCATTTATGGAAACACATCTGGGTTTCAGATCGATTCCTATAAAGATAAGTTTTGCTAATTTAGAAATTGACTAAGTATAGAAGTAGAGATATAAAAGTATTTTGGATATCGAAGATCGAGATCAATGAACTAGGGTAAGCGAGCTTAGAGGAAGAAATTATGAGATATGTATGACCTCCACCTAAGATCAATTTTGTTTTGGTAATGTCTACAATGAGTTATAAAGAATTTAAGATAGACAGACTGTAACAGAACAATGATACATAGCAGTTGGATAGTAGCGAAGATTGAGAGAGTATGACATGGACTCTAGGCAATCGAAGTTGTATTTTGGTTGTTGATAACCTACACATTGACTATGAAAGAGTGCCGACTATGCATTTGATATTTACTATATTAAATGTATTTTGTATTGAAGGCCGACTTTGTAATATTTGTAATATTCATATTGGGAGCCAACTTTGTAAAGTTGTGAGATATATGTAAGATCTTTTTGATAAAGATATAGGTAGTTGATGGACAGTTGGATGAGTTGTTGAGCGAATAGCAGAGTAGAGAATGACATAGATCATTGAAGAACTATAAAGGAACTATCTAAGCACTAGTGTTGCTTGTTTTTTTCATGACTGAGAACACTTTGTAATCATAATTACTTTGTAAGAGCTGTAAGCTCAGTTGGCCCCTAACAGGGTGTTGTGAACCTTTAACAGGGTTGTAATTCATTTAACAAGGAAATGTGCTATGTAATATTCAGCTCCTAACAGGGCTAGGTCTCCTAACAGGGACACTATACTTTAGTACATGATTGTGGGTACCATCCCCACTAGGGTTTTCCCTTGGCCAGGGTTTCCTCAAAAAAAAAACATGGTGTTATGAGTACTGTGTCATTTGCTTATGTTATTTTCTTTACTGCAAGTTTATGGTTAATGTTTAAATGGTTGAAGAATTTAATTAAGTGCTATAATACTGATTCACCCCCCTCTCAGTATTATCCAATCCTAACAATTGGTATTAGATATTTTTGCCTTTGGAGAGAAAGTTTAACAACTTGAGGGAGATCAGAATAGATTTGGACAGTTTGCAAGAAAACTTTGATGCTGCAGTTGAAGACCTGGACAAAGCAAAAGTAGAAAATGGAGAGTTGAGATTCAACATGCAAAGAGCTGAGAAATTTATAAAGAAACTTAAGGAACAACTTGAGTTTTCCAGAAGTCAAAGACAAGACCTTACGGTTCAGATAAAAGAGGATTCAGATGAAGATAATTTAGATCAGGTGAGGCAACTAAAAGAAGAAAATGAGACTCTGAAACTTGAAAATGAGACTATGGCTAAAGAAATACAGATACAGAAGGATGCTAAGAAGAAAGTTGAAGAAGCTTTAAACAATGCATTAGATCAAATGAATAATGGGGTTGACAACTACAAGAACAAGTATCTATAAATGGAGAAATACAATCAGATTATAAAAGGTGAACTTGTTGAAGCAAAGAAACACATTGAGAAACTTCACACCAGCAGTGACTTGATTGATGAATAGAGAGACAAGAAAAAACCTAAAGGTGATATGATTGGTATTGGCTTGAATGAAGCTGAATGTTCAAAGAATCAAGAAGAGAATTCCATTGAGAAGATTGATGCTGAGAAACCTTCTACTGAAGAACCTAGAGAGTAGATTAGACCCTTCAGAGGTAGATGCTTTGATTGCAACAAATTTGGACACATGAAGAGAGACTGCAGAGGTAATGCCCCTTTTAGAACTTTTTCTGGTTATTGTTTTAATTGTAATGGCTATGGGCACAAGAAAGAAGAATGCAAAAAACCTAATCAATCTAGATATAGACAAGACAATGGAAGAGAATCTACAATGAAACCTACATGCTATGAATGTAAAAACATTGGAAACATTGCAAAGTATTGTAAACTGCAAGTTAATCAAGAAAGAAAACCTCCTATATGTTACAAATGCAATAATCCAGGACATATAGTGAAGTTTTGCAGGTATAATGGATTAGACAATAGAAGAGTACCACCTCCTATGAATTCACAGAAGAATGGAAATGATATTGGTAAGAGTTTTGAAGATTTGAAGAGTGATTTTCAAAGTTGTTTTAAGAAAGTAGAAGATAGAAATAGTGGTAAGATATGGAAGATCAAAGAAACAAGTGAGACATCAGTTCAAGGAGAGTCAGTAGATGCTACTGGATCTTCACCTGATGGTAGTAAAACAAAATCAACCTAATTGGCCGATCATGGCCTTAGGGGAGCATTAGCTACAAACATCATAATATATCCTACCCCGACATCTGTGGATTGAGATCGAGAAAGGTTGGGTATAACTTGGCTGACATCATATAACATACATTTGAGAGCACAACATTAGTCGACACATATATTTTGTTTGCAAGATATAACAGCTGACTGGATAGTATTGAGTAAAAGTGAAACTTATGACTTAAACTTGTATAAAGCATCATACGATAACCGATCTCTTTACTATTTGATGAAGAGCGAGCTAAGGAGATCAGAGAGAAGAGAGATTTAGTCTACTCTACATTTATCGTGCATGATCGATTGAAGCATAAATGCGGGATTTAGTGAAAGAAAGGTATTTTACATCATCTAGTTATGGATGCACCTATTATTTTTGATGTTGTAGATCGACCTAGGTACAAACTTAAGAAACATTCATTTAAGTCCTATGAAGAGGATCCAAAAGGAGCATTTTCTCAAACCCCATATGGCGTGTTATACATAGAAGATATTAGGGCTTACATACATTGTAAGTATGATATACTGGGAATTGATGAGATATCAACTGAGATGGAATATATGACTGATAATGGAATCATGAAAGAAGAACACAAACACATTGATTAGTTAAGCATAATGAAGATTCTGGACTTATGCAAATTCAATGAAGATGAATGGTTTAAGATACTGTTGAGCAGCGTTCATGATCAGTTCATTTGGATAGGTGATCAACCTGTAAAGATTTGTAGTGACCTAATTCATGAAATCACTAGACTGGACAACACTAAAGTCATCCCTATTGTAGAGAAACATGTAAAGAAAGAAGTTAAAACCCTAACTCATTCTAAATGGGACAGATGAACAATGACTGTGAATGACATCTTTCAGTAAGATGTGAGACTTATTTCTATGATACTTGGTTACAAATTCTACTACAGCAGTAGACCTAACTCAGTATCTGCAGGAGTAATTATGATGGCATGGAGAATGGTGAAGGAGAATGTGAAATATAACCTATGCAAAGTTTTGGCACAACAATTTCTTGAAAATGTGAAGCTAGTGAAGAAGGACAGAAGTAAGACCTTCAGATTTGGTTCATTATTGATGCATATGTTTATGCACATTGAGAAAAAATTTCCTGGCTTACATCCTAGTGGTTGGAAATCTAGGATACCTACTGGTATTCTAATCTCACAGATCTGCAAAAGATAGAATACTACTTGGGTTGATGGAAAATTGTTTGCTATGATCAAAATCCTTTAGAGACAAAATGAAAACTAAATACATGATACATCAGGATATTGTTGAAAAGTACAAAGATACAATCTGTTTTATGGTTGAAAATGATTATGTATGTTTCGTAGCAGTCACACCGAGAAAGAAATGGTGTTATCCCATGGGTTATGAAGTAAATTCTGAGGTACTTACCATGCAAGTAGAACATGTTCTTGCATCAGAAGTTGATACATCAGAAGAAAGATGGGGAACATACGAGGAGAAATTAGAAAATGTGAGAGAGGAACATACTAGAGGTCTGAGGAAAATAAAAATTGAAAACCTTGTGCATGAATGTGGTGTAAAAGCTGGATTGACAGAAGAAGAACTGAAAGAAGTGAAAAAAAAGATGACAGATAGATCTCTTATACTGGAAAGTGGAAGTACTTCTGTTAGAAACACTGAGAGGGGGGGGGGAGGTGAATCAGTGTTTAGTATAATTCAGCAACTTGAAACTTAAACCAAAAAGATAATTGATTAGGCATAACACATTAACACATAACACAAAATATGTTTATGGGGAAACCTTGATCAGAGGAAAACCCCTGTGGGAATTAGTACCCACTAATAATTGCACTAATCTTATGAACTTGTTAGAGTTCCTTTGCCCTGTTAGGAGAAGTCTTTACAATGCAAGTATAATGACCCTATTAGGAGTCTTTACAAAACCCTGTTAAAGGTGGATGACTCACTACCTGAGCTCACTGTTCAATAAAGAAGAAGGCTACAACCTCCTGATGAGTTACACACACTATATCTATCAATTGAATTGTTGTTATGACACTGGTTGTCTGATTAGTTCCTTTTGTGCACCAAAACTCTAATCACTGATAGAGATTTATCTCATGCTGATTATATTCTTCTTTCTTTGCTATCTTTCTTGCTATATATTTCTCTTTTTGTTACCATTCGACATCTAATACAAAATAGATGTTAAGTATATATACATACTCAATAGACGCGACCGAAAACTAAGACTTAGTCGGCCCAAAAACAACATACACAATACTTCCAAATGAATTGGTATAAGAGTGTTTACATGAGTGCTAATAACATAATTAAAAACATATTACAATAGGTGAATAGCCAATGGAAAAAAATTTAACATGTGCTAATAAAAAATTGGAGTCGTCTCCATGCTCTGTTCTACCGAGCTGCTAGGGCACTTGGATTTACTGTAACTTCACCATACTGATATATCTGAACCTGTGTGTGTAGACTTAGCATAATACTATATCCATAAGCTTGTATCCAAATATGCAGACCATGAATTGATCATACACACATGCGCTGGTGCTCTGATCAACGGATATATCTCTAACTGCACTATCTTCTATACTTAGTCAATTTTTGATCTTCAAGATTTATGAATTGACTGTAAAAACTCCTATATGACTTTGTTGCCATAATGACAACACAAAATTAGTCATATAATTTCTGCAGTTTCAACTTGACAATAATCTCCCCCTTTGTCATTAATGGCAACAAAGGAATGTGGCTAAGTTACTCAACTTTGACTTAACACAAAACTGCTATATCTTTTCAAACTATACATCATAGTTTTATCTATATAAACCAATATCCTTTATATACACTAACCTCCTTTATATAATATACTCCTCCTTTGACATTAATGACAAAGGTGTCAAAAACTGAAAGTCTCTAAGTACTTATTTAGAGTACACATCTGGATATGCAATCTGTAGATTCTTGATTTCTTGTTGCCAAAATTCCTTGAGTGCATCAACAATCTGAAGATGGGTGCATAATGCATATGTGAGATTCTCCATCTTTACCAAATCCATGCAGGGTCCTTGATCATATGTGACAATAGTTGCATCAATCTATTTGATGTTCTCATTTAGTACAACTAAGGAGGGCACAAGTGCATTTCTCAATTGTGCTTGTCTGGTCTTTATCTTGCTTATCTCTATCTTGGCTTTCTCAATTTTATCTATCTACCCTTGATAGATGTTGTTACAAATATTGATGTCTTGAGAAGAGGTTTCAATTGATTTCCTTATATTTTCAACCAAGATGTCTGCTTCCTCAATATTCTTGATGTGTTCAGAAACAAATTTGCCTATGTCCATACAGTTAGCTATCACATTTCTGCCTTTTGCTACTAACTCTTTTAGAATTGCTTGACCAATCTTCAATGAGTTGAGATCTAATGAGAAGTTCTTTATTAGTTCATCCAACCTTTCCTTTTTGTATTTGTCTTCTGCAATTTTAATAGCTGAGTCTACTAGACTTGTGAAGTTTTCTTTGAAGCTTGTCAAGATGCTATCGACATCATCAACTGATTGAATATTAGCCAATTTCTTCTCTGTTGGCACTAGGTTGTTCAAAATTTTTACTGACTCAAGAAAGAGAGGATTTCTCATAACTTGTTTCTCTTTTTATTTCTCCATGGCTAATACACTTATTTTGATCAAAGCTTCTTCTCCCCATGCATCTAGGTTTGCTGAGTCAGGGGTCAAACTTGACAACAATGATATTGATGGTTTGATATATGGAGTGAATATAGAATTTTGAATTACATCCATACATTCAATTTTCATTGGGATCTCCATAGAGGGTGGTTAATTAGATTTATTACCTTCCTCATTATTCAAATCTGTTGAGTCTTCAGTAAGAACTTCATCTTGCTGCAAGGAGGTATTATCAGTGCATAACTTCTCAGCTTCTTCAGTGCTGACAAATGCTTTTTCAAATTTGTTCAAGTCATTATATGAAGCTATCATTTTTATCTTAACATCATTAATCATAATGGTTTCCTCTGTATCTTTGACTGTATCAGAGGGTGATAGAACTTTGGGCGCAGAATCCTGCGGACCTGTCATAGGCACATTAAGAATCTCTGATTCTTTTTCCTTTTTTGGAAGGAACTGGAGTCACTTTAGTTGTAGGCATCATTGATGGATACATATGTCTGTCCAAAAAAACTTTCTTGAATGCTTTTTCAGTCTCTTTTCCAACTAACTCATACTCTTTGTTCATAATGTGAAGAGTTCTTGTCTTGGTTCTTAGATGAGGTTTTACCAGATCTAATAGTATTGCCTTCTCATCATGTGAGAAAACATGGAGAAGATTATCTAGTGTTTCTTCTCTAATACTCATATCTTCTTCTATTGATTATGTTTTTAATAAGTCAAGTATGTTCTATAATCCGTCTGGAATGACTGTCTTAAGTTCCAAAACTGACCTTTTAAACTTGATCATATGTGAGATAATCATAGAATGTATTTCTGATTTATCTATCTTTTGATACTTGTCATAGATATTTGCAATTGAATCTAGTCGTCCTTCATTAATGATTTTGTTCCTTAAGATTTCAAGACTAGGTCTGAATCCTACCTCAGGAGGGGCTTGAGTATTCTTTACTTTGCTCTGTGTTGTCCTTGAGGAAGGATGGTTTGTGGGAACTTGCTTCCTTCTTCTAGTCATCTTGCTTGGAACAGAAGGTGGAGAGAATTCCAGGTCAATATTAGTAGAGGGCGCATATGTGCTCTCATTAGGCTTCTTATTTTTCTTCTTGTGGATATCTTCAAATTTTTCTATTTTGACTTCTGCAGGTGTTTTCTTAAGTTCTCTTGCAATGTTAGCTTCCCTAGCTTTATCTAGGTCTTCTTGGGTGACACCATGAACTTTCAAAATGTTAGAGGTAATCCTTGATGCTTTTCTCTTATTGTTTGCACTGTATAGGACATAATCAAATTGATTTATCTTTTCTCTATATGTGCCCCATCTAGGCTCATTGGGATCTTTAGGCGCAGATAGAAGGAATTGTGCATACCCTTCCAAAACATGTTCTTATACTTCATAACCAAGTAGGTGAATCCATTTGGTTCTTGGCTCAACTACTTCCATGCATGTACCATCTGTTTCCACCATGAACAATATGGTGTCTTATATTTTTCAACTATCTTCTCCGGTATTCTAAACCTCTTCTGCATCTTGATTATGAATTTCTTGATCTCCATATCCATAGAGTCCTTTATACTTCTTTATGATGTAGCTTTCAATGAAATTTGAGACAAAGTAGGTTTGCTCCTATCTAGGTAAAGAGTAGAGACCTTACCAACAATGTGGAAGTATAAGTATATAATCAATGAGCCAAATCTGAATATTTTGCTTTTTTCATGCTTGATAGCTTTAATATTCTCAATTAGTTGTGCAAGCAATATTTCACAAAGGTTATATTGAGTGTTATCTTTGGCCATCCTTATTGCTACCAGAATTGTAGTCGCGGATACACTATTAAGTCTTCTTGCGTGCTAAATTTGTAACCAAGTATCATGGTGATGATTTTGATGTCTTTATCCACAATAGGATCAACAGTCATTCCGTGCTTATCACTTCTAGATAAACATGCCTAATCAACCTGTTTCTTGACATCCTTTCCAGTGGGAAGAACAAGTCTGACCTTAGGGAATTCGATCATCTCATGAATGAGATCAGCAGTAATATGGATAGGAATTTCACCAATCCAAAATAGATCATCATGAATCCTACTGAGTAGAATTTTGACCCATTCTAGTTCATAAAAATCATGTGTATTTGTACATTCAAAGATAGGGTTATCAGTGAGATGTGAGAATTCATCCTTGAATGAGTAATCTAGGTTCATCATATATTCCATGAGCATTGTTATGCTATTATCACCAATAGACTCCTTCTTACAGTAAATGTAAGCGCGTATGTACTCAACATGCATGATTCCTAATGGAGTCTTGGAAAATGCTCCCTCAACATCATCCAAAACTGACTTGAAAGGATGCTTCTTAAACAAAAATCTCTTCCTTTCAGTGATGTCAAAGACTACATGAGTTTCCATACTTACTTGTTGATTTCTTAAGTAGGTTTCACTGAAATTCTGAAATGACGCGTCCATGCTAGGGTTTTGTTTCAACTTCAATTTTCTTTGCTAACTAACCAACGGTTATCCTTCAAAATTTTTTAATTCTCCTGTGATCTGCAAGTTCTTGATGAAGATATGAGACCTTACTATGACTTATAAATCAAATTATTGCAATTAATGCTAGCTGTCGTAACACAGATTCCAACTGTGAATTTCAATCTCTGTTCCTATTGAGGTACAAGTTATGTGTTCATGCATACTTCCTCAGTTCATGACCAAATACATAAATTCATAGGCGCATACTTAGAGGTGATTATACCTACTGCACAGGGGTTTAGAGCTAGATTATCTCCCCCTATGACCATGAGGGTCATCTAACTAGAAGTGGAAGTTGCATCCACTATGGATGCATCTACCACTTTGTTAACATCATCATCTTTCTTTACTTCAACCTATATTTTGCCTGAATCTTCTGTAGATTTCAAAAACTTGACTTCTTCAGATTCTTCTAATAGAGATCCTTGAGACTTATTAGGTCTTTCTTGTCTTTGTGTTCTAGATATGCAAAACCTTGAGATGTGTCCATCTTTGTTACAAAAATGACAGATTACTAGAGGCTTGTTGACATGATTAACCATGTTGCACTGTTTAGATGTGTGTCCCTTGTAGTTGCATATCTGACATATAATGTTTTGATGATTTTGCTATGATTGATTTCTCTGATTGTACTAAGTATGACTTCTTTGATTTTGTTGTGTTTGATTTCTTAGATTTGATCTACAGTGTATTGCTCTATGACCAAATTTGTTGCATGAATAACAATACCCATTGAAAGGTCTTACCTCTGTACACTCTCTTTCCATATGTCCTTGTTTGTTACAGGCATAACAAGTTTTTTTAACTGGTTTGCATTCATCTTTAGGTGGTTCTTCTTTAGCCTTTGAAATATTCTCAGTTGCCTTTGCTTCTGTGGTTTCTTGTTGTACTTTCTTTCTTTCCTGAATTGTATTGATTTGAATTTGTGCTTCATTGTATCCAACACCAGTGGTATCACCTCTTAACTTTTGTGCATAAAGCTATGATTGTAATAGATCAGAACTTGTGTGTAATTTCTCAACGTGATTCTTGGCTTCTGTCAATTCGGATTCTATATTTTTCTTGATGTTCCCCAACTCCAAGATCTTCATATTTGCTTGCATAAGTTCTTCATCTAATTGTTTACTTTCTTTGGTCTTTTCTTCAATATCCATTAGGCTATCAGTTAGCTGTTCATTCAAATCTTCAATCTTATCTTTTAGAGACATGTTTTCTTCATTCATCTTTTTGACCATTTTTCCCAAATCATTTGTAGAGCAATCTTTCAAATATTTTCTTAATTTTTTGATGAGCATTTGTGAGCCATAAACTTTCAATTTTAGTTCTTCATTTTCTTTTTCAGATCTATCAAGATCTTCAAGAGCTTCTTCAAGATTCTTTTTCAGATGTTTCACTTCTGCTGAGTCCATGATCTCCTCAAGTGGTTAAACTTCTTTCAGAGGACCAAAGCTCTGATACCAATTGTTAGAAACACTGAGAGGGGGGGGGGGGGGGGG